>JAMKCH010087641.1:0-28191 GCA_023653785.1 Ophioderma brevispina | reverse complement strand
TGAATGTACACAAAACTCCAGAAACTTCCCCTGCAAAAGTAATCTCTATCAAACATAATACCCTTGAACATACGCGCCATGGCTACAGAGCTATGCGCTCTGTAGCCATGCGCACCGATACACTCACCGATCAAAACAGCCCTATTATAATTATTATACACCCCAAAACCATTGCACTCCTGGGTGTCATATAATACAGTGTCCGTGTGACTGAATGTCTTACCACCCATATGTCTATTGTTAGCTTTGTATTCTCCAATGAGTGCTGTATGCATCGTTTGTTTCAGCACTGTACCCAAATGGCCTCGTCTACAAGGTCACGGTTTATTCCGTACATGATGCTATGGTAGTTAGGACACTCTTTCATGGGGGACACTTACTTTCTTTACACCGGTCAGCTTTCTGTGTGAATGTAAAATGCTAGGAGGGCATATTATTGAGCGAAATTATACCTGCCATACCACTGTATTTTGCATTTGAATTTCGCGTCATACCGATCAATATTTGCCTGGGAAGTGCAAATGTGTGCCGCTAGGAAAATGGGTGTTTTATTCAAATGAGTATAACTCGGCTTTGGCATGAGCAAATTTATTTTTTTTACTAAGACGTTCAGAAACTGCTTTTAATGACATTAAAGTTTGCAGTGGATTCTTTATAGATTTTTTACAAGCCACAATAAATATAAGTAAACTTATTTTTAATCAGCCTGTATAGTATGTGTGTCTAATCTACCTGCAGATCGATCTACTATCATAGAAGAAAGTCGTAACTTTGTATTTTCTGTTCGTAAACACCTAACAGGTATACTCATATCAGTAAACACACACAAGTTACAGCACAGTGCTGGCACTTTGGAGCATCGTAATATGAACATTTGCTCAGAGCATCAAACGCATCATTAGAATCAACTTAAATTTCAAAATAACCTTCATAGCTTTTTCTCGAGACTATATAATGAACCATAAACAAAAATTAGGGTGGCAGAATCACGAAATGCTCCTCAAAATGAAGAAAAAAAATTTAAGGGGAAAATGCCCCCCCTCCCTCGGTGGCGCCGCCACTGCGCACAGCGAGTCTGTTTTGCATTCCCAGCATTTGCCGGTACCCATTTTATACTCCTGGGTGGAGAGAGGCAAGCGAGGTAAAGTGCCTTGCCCAAGTGCACAACACATTGGCGACAGCGGGGCTCGAACCCACAACCTTGTGCTTATGAGGCGAGCGCTGATCCACTGCACCACATGTGCCCTCACCAAATAGGGCACATGTGGTCAACCAAAGACCCCATATTTATTTTTTAAATTTCACCCAAAGACACCCCCCTTGATTTTTTACCACTGTCACCCAAAGATCCGACCCGTATTGTGTGAGTATTTAGATGTCAGTCCGTGACAAATTCATCCAAGACATGCTGTATAATTGTGTAGCCTGAATAATTATACACAGAGCTCACCGTACTCACTGTGTATTGCTCCTTCTCAAATGAAAAGCACAAGGCTAAAAAAACAGATTTTTGCAGGTTTTTAGTGGTATGTACAGGGGGTTATTGATTGAATTTTATTTTTCAAAGGTAGGTTGTTTTATGTTAAGGGTGTCTCCGTATTTTGGACTGGGGGTAAAAATCATACTTGCACTTTTGTAAAAAAACACCCCCGTTAATTTAACCCTAAAAGAGCCGGGCTTTTTGGACCCATCTCACCGCCGGGGGGCGGACCCCTAGTATCTCGAAAACGTATTGATGAACTATCATATATGTGGTACCAATGGATAGCTATGACTCTCCCGAGTCTATTGATACAAAGAAAAGTACAAACATACCTTGTATGACGTCACAGTGACGTCAAACATGACGTCATGCAAAAATGCGACAAATCTAAAAAAGTAGGGGGGAAACAAGATCAAGCCCCATTGAATGCAATGGACGTTGACCTTCTGTGCCCCCTACATTGGAAACTAAGCATTTAAGACAGTTAAAACTATTCCTTATTTTAATTCTATGAACTCCACCAATAATTTGCACCATTTTTTTTATCCAAATCGGAGCAACTTTAAAATTTGACCCCTGTACAACTGAAATTGACCCTTATTATTGATTTTTGCTGTTTTTAGCCTATAACTCTGAAACTTTAGACTGTACATATTACAAACTATACCTTTTCTGAATCCTTATGGTTAGACACATAACGTGGTGTGCTTTTCAACATGATTGGATCAATTTAAAGATTTGACCCCTATACAATCTTTGTCTGGGCCCCCTCTCCTTAAGGCACTATTGGCAGCACTTAAGAATCGCATTTCAGGGGTTTCTGTCAGGCTGGCAACATATTTAATCACTCAAACCTTTTGTACTTGATATGTGTTACAAATGTGTGCTAGCTCCCGGGTTAAAATAATGAAAGATTTCTCGTCCCTCCTTGTAGACTTGACACAAACCACATCAATTCTATTTGCATTTCCTGGTACCTTTAAGGTTTACTTTAAGGTTTACTATTAAAATGTTGAGCAATTTAGGAACCTATAAACGCATGCTTCTGAATATGTAAAAATGGGAAACTACTACAAAATACACACACGCAATCTGTAGATCGTAGCTAACAGCACCACGGAGCAACAAACAATATCAACCTGGTAAATTCAGGAAATCTTTTTGGCCACGAACATCCTTATTTAGCTTTGGCAAATACTTACCCATGATCTCTATGAAGATGTTTTCACTAGATTGACGTTTACGCTTTCCTGAAGAAGTCTGTGATGCTTCGGTAATAAAGCACCCAATCGTTGTTTCACCGTCATCTGCTTCGAAAGCTAATACACTTACGATACTAGTGATGTCAAACAAGTCGCCATTCCGACTGGATCTGGACGTTATAAGGTCCGTATCAATGTTGTTGGTACCAAAGTCCCATTTGACAACACTGCCAGGGAGCACTTTCTTAGCCGTGCATTCAAAAGTGTGAGACCCTTCGTCGATAACGACTTGTTCACCAAGATGAAATGTTTCCGAATCTACACTAATAGTCAATTCAGGGTCTGTTGTTGCGAATTGAAAAAAAAAACACAAAGGTCTTCCATTTATTTAATATCTGGAATAAAACAAGCAGATCTATTTAGAAATGGTTCCTGCATGGGCATATTATCCCGAAGGTTCGTTAATCATAATATTTTTGTTTATTCAGAAGGTTTGTTATTCCGCAGGTTCGTTTATCCGAAAAAAATATGAAATAAAGTTCGTTAATCCAAACTATTAAATAAGGGTTTAATCCGAAAATGGATGGCATGTCTCCCCCACCCACCAACCCCCATTATTGTGCTTGAAATTTTAACTCCAGGTAGACAAGGATAAATATTTATTAATCTTTCCCTGGAGATAGGCAGCACACACAAGTGTTGAAAAAAAAACATGTGCACTTGGCACTTGATACCACAAAAATCCGTCCCTCCCCTGCCCAAGATCTAAACTGATGGTTGTGGGTTCGAGTCCCATCCGCAGCAAGTTCATTTTGCGATTAATATTGCTACGTCCGTGCTGCCATCAATTTCTCTCGCATTTGTATTTCTTCATGGCAGTAATTCAGAAGAGGTTTAAGGAACTTCAACTAAATAATTTCTGCATTATGATAAAGTAATTACACTTTATTCTAGAAATCTGGTAACGGTACCTGGAACTGGAGCAGGCGGTTGAGTCGAGGTTTCAGTTGTTGGCTTGTCGGGTTCTGGTGTGTCCACTGTAAATATCAACCGATGAAAATTGAAATTACTTCGGTACAGAAGTTTTAAAGGTACTATCAGTGATCCACCAAAAAGAGTCAATATGCTCTAAATTTGCAGGAGTAGTCTTAAAGTGAAGGATAAGTCTAGGATTTGCACCAGATCTCTGTATTAGATAAGGATTCGCACCACCTCTCTGTATTAGGTACAGATTGCTTTCAGTCTAATAAAATTTGCTAAATTGGGTGACTATATTATTTTGATAAATATTCTAAAGAGTAGAGGTCTTTGCGTGAATTTTGTTTCAAAATGTTCCCCATAATGGAGGTCTTTGGGTGACAATGGAATTTTGTCCAACATACTGGGGTCTTTGGGTGACAACGATGTTGACAATTTGGGTCTTAACAGTCTTAGATACGCATACCTCCGACATATATTAATGACAATCACTCTGCTACTAACAAAATAGTAATAACCAACCGACCAAATTAGTACTAATCACCGATTTTTCATGTCTATACTGTATCCTGGTCAACTAAGTTAATTTTTAGGATAATGGTACTCAAACCTTTGACGGGTTTTTGCACCGTATGCATTTACTGATTGATTGATAACGTTCTAATATTCAAAAAGAAAAATTTCACGCATGTCTAGGCTATTTTCATGGTTGTGGAGTCGAGTGGAATCCGCAATATCTTGCCCACTCTTAATTCTTCCACACATTTGATATGATGTTTACTTGGTATAATTAGACACAAATTGTTTTGTTGGAATAATTATGAGGTCAGGTCATACTTTAATAAGTTTTCCTGCACAAATCAAATCCTGCCCAAATGTTGGTTACAATTAACCTAAGATAAACTTTTCTCTCTCTGAATTTACAGATATTTTGTCATGCGTGGTTATTGATATAAAACATTGTCTTTTCTACAGATGAACTGGACTTTCGGTCACTAACTTGTGAACACGTCTCCTTAAAAGAAAGCAACAATTCCATAAACGTCTAAAAAAAGCAACCATTGGTTTGCATTGGTCCGTAAACCCTTTTGATATGATTTATAATAGAGGCTCTGCTCGTGACGCCCACCGTAAGTCCGTATTTTTTTTGCAGCGTACGACAATTAATTGTATAGACTACGGGTATTTGAATCTTTTCAGTCGATGATATCAGGCATCGCCTTTATCAAAATAACTCCGAAAATCTCTCAGGTAGCTAAGAAGGTGATCATGCATTCATCAAGCACTTTTCATACACGGTAATATTTTCTCAATCAGTCACATGTCTAGAATATGAATTGTTCTGAAGGGAGCATATAAAAAAAGGTCAGGGTTTTCGTTCACACCTCGCTGTCTTTGTTATTGTAGTCCCTATTGGAATACATTGAGGCATTGGCCGTGGAATGGCGTCAAAGGGCAAGGATACAGAACGACGTCCCGAAATCCCCCCCCCCCCAAAAAAAAAATCTTGCAAAATTTTGCACAGACACCACTAATTTGGTTCTTATGAAGTCGAATTTTGGTCTTAAAACGATCTTTCAAATGACCATTTATGCTTAAATGCACGGGTGCGAATAGAGGGCACTGAATTGGTCCATTCGGCTGATTTAGTATGAAGATCCGTCTTTTCTTTCCAGATATTCCCTTAAAAAATTCCGAGGAGGAACTCTGTCCCTGCCGCAACCCCGCTGGCTACGCTCCTGCTCCCAGCTACGCCACTGTTCTTCAGAAGATTTTATCCGACTGCATTTGGTATCAAAGGTGGTGTATCCTGGTAAGATATTCATGAGTTAGGCTAAGTAAAGACTCTTTTACGGAATAAAGCTTTACAATCCTTTTAATCTCTTGATTCTTTTATAGAAGATTTCATGCAAATTTCGCGCAGTCTTACGCGAAGGATAAACCTCCCAAGTTAGATTAGATCAGAGATCGTGTCATCGGTTTTGGACCTGGGTTGGCAAAGATGGGAGGCTTTTGCTGGGTAAAATCAACATAATTTGCGTCCATCACATGTCGGCATGCATTTTCCCAGACTGATTGTTACACTCTTTCAAATATCTCATCGAATAATGTTTTATGTCTTTCACGGTGATGGTTTTACTTTACTTCGCGATATCATTGTTGATCTAAGCCTTAGACATAGGGTGTGTGATAATCGTTTTTGGATGCCAGGATCATTCACGCCAAATTTGTTTATGGTCAGTAGACAAGGTGTTAGGGTGGTACACTCATATATGAAATGGATACTCTGAATTTGGATTCAAATTTTTAATCTTTTAAATTTGGATTTGTCCCTGAAAGCCTATAATTAGATTGATTTTTAATCTAAGAAATTAAGAGAGTATAAGGCTGGCGCTTTCAAAACAATTAAGAAAACACGTGTGCAAAAAATAGAGGTCTTAGTGTGAGGTATACAGCCAATTTACCTTTAAATAGAAGTTATTTGAGTGATAAATTTGCTATATTGAGTGAACATTTTGGTCTTGCGTGATTTTTTTGTCCAAAATGATTTTTGGGTAACACTGCAAAATTTTTCCAACAATATGGAGTCTTTGGGTGACAACAAAGCTGAAAATGGGGGTCTAAAAAACCTAAGAAACGCGTCACCTCCGAAATGGAGTACCCCAACCCTCGGTTAGGGCACGGTGAACTTACACTAAACTACAAATACTAACCCTACAAAAAATATTTAAAATATTTCTTGCGTCAATCTTCGCTAAAACTATGTAGAGGCGTAATTCCTCTATCAATTCCTTTTTACCCCATCCAAGATCCAGAGATACAACCAATTAAGTGAAAGGATGTAAATTTTAGTTGGACCATGTACACTGTCATCTGGATAGTGGACATGTTTAATCTTTTAACTAATCTTGGTAAGTAGTAAAAAGGTACAGAACAGTCATCACATTTGGTAACATAACTTTTAAAGAAGTGTGAACAGGTTAACATTTGAACATTTTAAATGATTGTAGTATTGATTGTAAAAAAGCTGCATTAGATGTCTCTAATTCAAGTTACAGCATTAATATGCATTGCGCATTGCTTCAAGATGGCTAGTCCTCAGCCTGGTAACCATCAACAGCCTCAATTTACAACTAAAGAGCGTGTGTTTATTGTGACAACTTTCATCCAGACCAAGAGCCATATAGAAACCATTCGTTTGCTTTAGCACTTTCCCAATAGCCACTTACCAAACCGGAATACAATACAAAGAAACAAAGACAGAGTGGAAGGCAAAGAACAGCATCAACAACTTATGAAGGGCACTCCAAAGAAATCCAAGTGTGGGTGCAGGAAGGAATACACTACCCTTGACTCCATCATATTTTACCCCTATTACAAGGATTGATTTGGGCTGGCATCCGTACCACATCCGGCGGAGGAGTGCACTCCATGGAAATGATCTTCCATGAAGGGTGGCAGTATACTGCAACTGGCTTATCAACCGTCCCAATGGGTTTCCACAGCTTTTAGTTATGCCCATTACACTGAACAGCTTCCCAACACAAAGAGTGGTCCAACGTGAATTTGACACGCTTTCGTAATTTTGCTCTTATTTCTTTAAAATTGTCTAATATGCTAGCCTCTTGCATGACAAGAATTATCCACTTTCTTATTCTCAAAATAATTTCCCAAAATACCTACGTTAAAAAAAATCGAAATTGTTTTCATGATAAGATCCAAACAGATTCACATCCCACACACACACACACAAACACACACACACACACGCACCTGTTTAACTAAAGGTCAGAACCTAGACAAACTATACCTTTTTTAATCCTTATAATAAGACAAATGCATTGGTGCAAATTGAAACACATTTTGACTTGATTTCACATATACCCCATGTACTAACTTTACCTACTTATTTTACAAAGTTCCCCTTCCCAGAGGTTGGACCCAAAAATTTTGATTCAGCAAATTTAAAATTTAAACTGTAGAAAAACATCTTCAAACCTTCTTCCCCAAACTTCTAGAATAGGATTCTCATTTATAACCCTACTAAATGTGTATTTATATTTAGTGTCTGCTGTTTTTATGCTTGGTAAGATATGCGATGTTATTGTACTAAAAGCAGTTTTATATGATTTCGTATACCTGTTAGACCCACAACAATACCAATGGCGGCTGCAATTACAAGAATGACAATCCCTACTCCAACACCGATAACAAGTCGCGTTCTTCTTCCCCGTTGTGGAGCACTAGTTTGTTGTGGTGTTGTAATGGGTTGATTGGGTTCACCGAAGCTGAAATTGCTATAGTGTAATGGCGCGGAGGGTTGATAATCATCTGATCCCCACCACCATGGCTGAAATAATGGAAAAATGATAATATTATGAAGAGCATGATATTATTGATATACCGTATCTCTGAAGATTAAGGCAGTTTCATTGGTTGAATTGGTCGATCTAAGGTTTCCTCGCAGAAGTGGGGCTACCTGGAAGCAGATCAGGACACTACCCGTGGTCGTGGAACGGCACCACAGACAATGGAACATCTCTTGGTCTGCCCAGTGCTGGAGCAACAATGCACAAACAAGGAACTTGCGGAATTCAGGGTAAAATTAATGAGAATATACCAAAATTCCGGAAAAATCCGGGGTGTCTGGGGACGAGGCTATTAGCGATCGGACCATGGACCTTCAATAAAGCCTTAAAATGTTAACAAATGTATTCCTCCTTATTTTTGGTTCCATAGATTTGTTTAATTCTTTCAACGTGATGGACTGTAGTTTGGTATCAATAGGAAGATGAGGATCATAGCTATCCATTTAATTGGTATAAAAATAATGAATTTCTGAGTGGTGGTAAACCGTGTTACAAAAGTGGGTATGATGTTTTTTCCCGTTATCTCAACGGCCGGAGAACCTCAATTTACCGCACATAGGTATATTGAAGAAACCGTACACACAATTACTTGTGCGGAGCCTTGTCCGTCGCTTTAGAGTCATTGTAAATTAAACAGCCGAACACTTCTTTTACAATTCTTCTCCTTTATTTCACACATATTCATGACTGCAATTTCTCTTTACAACCACTCTCCTCGACTTCCAGACAAAGACTGACTTTAAATTCTGCACTCAATATCCAAGCTATTATATTGACCAATCAGTGACTAGCTTTTGCACTGCATGCATAATACACCACATCACATGTGCCATGCATGTGCTCTACCCTACCATATTAAAGCCTCACACAGGAAGCATGGGTTAGTGCACAACAATGGCGTTTTCTCAGCCACACCCAAGCTTTTAACTTCAATGCACTGCCACATATTGTATGCACATTTATACTATGCAACATGAAGTAATATCAAAAAGTAACAATTTATATTTAATTCAAATTTTTCAACAATATTTATAGGCCCAAGATACCTATTTTCCACATTATATACACCTGATAACATGACAGTGGGCTTGATAATACGAGGGTCAGAACATGCACAGAGTAAGAAATAGCACAGCAGTAAAAGGGATTCTCAAAATTCCAAGATAATTTTCTGAAATAATCAGCTTAAAAAAGAGACACGAGGATATTTCCAGAAAAAAATGTGTCTCCAATATTTTTAGATATCTCCTCGCTTATTGGAAACAATTACAAATTGGGTTAATGAGAAAGAGATAAAATGCTACCAACCAAAATGAGAATTTGAGACCTATGGAGACCTGAACATTCTCGAAAATGAGTAAAAAAGAAAGGTTTAGCGTGCAGTACTTACCCAAGAAGGTTCCATAAGCGCCATGCCTAATTTCGCAAACGTCGAAACAAATGATTGTATGGTGCAAGTACCAAAACCTTAACCCATAGATGACGAAGCGAATTTTGCATGCCAGGGTGATTCTTTATGATATCCAAATACGGGTGGCCGCCCATGAATGGGGAGCCTCTACTAATGCTGAACCTTTTAACGTCTACATTAATTAGTTTTATCCGCCATTCGCACAGGAATCACAGACGTAATTCTCAATAATTTCATTATGCGTCAATTTTAATGTTTCAGTGAAATACATAAAAGCAGAAAATTTGAACTCCTGTTTAATAAATAACCCTTAAAAGCACAAAGTTTACACCAGGAGTACACCTAAATTCTGCAATTTTCTATACTCTACGAATACATAGACTTTTATCGAGAGGCCCCCGGTTGAAATCTACTACATTTCCGCCCTCTATATTGTGTCAAAAAGGTGTCTTCTTGTACTTGGTGTCTTTGCAAGGTCAATTTATATACATATGACTGCACAGTAGCATTTTGAAGATTACTCTATTCGACAGGAAAATGGCGATGCTTTCGTACGGACAGGTATTTCGAAGCTGTTTTACCAAATATGTGTTCATGATATTAGACCTACCCATGGGCATGTGTTTTATGTTTTAGTTAATAAGCTTTTAAATTAGATTATTTTAGTCAGTACTTATCTGTTTTTACATTTACAGCAGAAATGGTCCTACAACAGCGCGAGACAGAACCCTTTTCATAGCGATGATGTTTATAATTATAACGATCCCAGCGGTCAGATCGGGACAAGACAGTTTATCTCATGGGCTTCACCTCAAGCCGCACAACTCCAGGGAGTACCAACCCAGGTTCCATCTCTCCAAAAAAGATTGCGAAAAGGTTCGGGCTTTGTCATAGTCTTCGTCGTGGTTTGCCTAATGTTAGCAGGAATTGGTCTTGCCCTAGGTCTGACAAGTAAGTTTTAACGTATTTTGATGCAATGAGATACATTCCTAGAGTGCAATGGAATTTTCAAACGGTTTGCAAGCTGTTTTATTTTTAGGCCAACTATAGTTAAAGGCTGACTCAGAGATTTTGAAATAGAATTTTTCGTGTATTTACTAAAAATAGTCAACTACGGTAGAAATAAAGATAGTCGCCTAAAATCCTCATTTCCAAAGTTTCAGATGAATCGGATTTTTCGTTTTGATATTGTAAATATTTATGTATAGTATCACAGTACCATAGGAGCTCATAAGATACTGTGTTTTAAGAATTAATAACTTTCGAATAGGGGCCCCTAGGGACAATTGGAATACACACACACCACATTTAACTAGATGAAAAATAATATGATAAATCGTATATCCTAAGCTTAGCTTTAGAACTAAGAGGTTAGAAGTGCACCTTCTATTTTAAAACTAGCACCAGGTGTAAGCCCCCTTCGGTTCGTAATCACGCAAAAACTATTTACTTATTTCATTTTTAATCATTCCACTAAAAGGTGTTAAAAATTGTAGTGGTTATATCGTTGCATCTCATACTAATGTAAGATATACAGGCTGTGCCTAAAACGTTGCCCCCACAAGCAGATGAAATAAACAGATATTTTGAAATATTAGGGGCACAGATGACGGCGGCCAAGCCTTTTTCAATATAATTCACCCAAATGAATCAAAATAGATTACAGCAATAAAACCTAAACCATCAAAGGCACGGTCAGTGATTTGCTAAATCGAAAAACCGAACAAAAAAAAAATCAAAAATATTTTTTGCATGTCTGTAACACGTATACAAGTATTCTAACATGCCCTACAAATGATAAGACCAGAAGCAACCTAATAAGGGCAAAATCGAATTCTTTAATCATTACCATGATTACTGTACTTACGGACACTACAACAAGTATATAATTGAACAGAGATTTATATCTTGAACAGTGCCGTTTTCTTCCTTTTCTGTCAATTCTTCAGTTAGAAAAAAGTAACTTATGGGAATTCTAGAGACTTATCCTTCACTTTTAAGCTATTCCTGCAAATTTGAAATATTTTGACTCTTTCGGGAAAATCACTGATTATTGTCTGTAAGCGCTTTGACGTGGGTCGATCATGGGTGTTCCCATGACCCAAATACGGCCTCGTCCTCGCCCGCGGCCGTTATTCGTGCATAAAAATTCAGAAATAGTTCTTACAGTGGAGTTGATTCTTCAGCTTGAACGGTTTTGGAATAAGAAAATATTGTTTTTCCATCGAAGATGGTATAAAATGGGAGTAGATAAAAGCCACAACATTGCAAGTTACCCCTAGCATATGTGCAGCAAGCAAATGATTGGCAGAATATCACAGTCATGCACATGGTTAGTGGTTGTCTCATGTAGCAGTGCAAAGTCCTTTGGTTCCCATTATTTTAAGAATTAAGGATATGGTATATGCCTACTAGGAAATTAATTTACATTGCCTCAGCAGCTAGAAACAAAACGTGTGATTGGATGACAGCCCAACCATCACAGTAGACAACTTCTCAGTTCATTAACACGTAATGGATGATCTGACCCATGGTCTTGAGAGTACCATTATGTGTACAATGCCCATGTAACACAAGCATAAAGCATTGATTTAAAACATGTTCCTGTAAGCAAAGCTAGAATGCTTTGCTTAAGTTGGAAGTTTGTAATCTCAGTGTAATGAGCATTTTGATTGATAAACTACCCACAACGTGCCACATTGCATGCTGAACAGACATATAACAAGGAAGTTGTAAATTAAACAAAATGAAATACTAGCAGTTTCACAAGATATTTTGTGAATGAATGAGGGCAATGAATGAATTGTGGCAAATTGGCCAGAGTACAGTGTGAAAGTGCTGGGGAGGGGGCACTCACCTATGAAATGGATATGGGTGTACGGTTGGTATTTCCAAACACAGAGACATTCGGTGACAGGTCTTTGGGTGCATTTCAAAATTAAAGGTTGATGCATGAGTATGGTAGATGCCTAACATATATACTGTGGTTATATAATCTCTCTAAAAAAAGAGAGGGGTTTACCTTGATCTCAAGTATTTACATATTAAGTAATATAAGTTTATCGTCAAGATTTCGTGTTTACGATTGACCCAACAGTTCTCATCGGTTTCGAGGGATACGTTATTTTATAGAGTAGGTTATAACTATATATGTGATATATTTTTTTTTAATTTTCGTCTTAAAATCTAATTTACAAATAATTAACGTAATGTAATGTAATGTAATGTAATAACAAATAAGAATAGTAACAAACAATTGAATTCTGAATTTGATAATTTATCTTTATTATCACCCATATCATTTCCAGTTAACAAGCAAAAGACTACAAATGGTGATTCAGCTACACCGATGCCATTTCCAGGTATGTATTTTGCACTATTTTGACAGCTAAAGTGTTACTAATTGAATTTCTTCCATTAATATCGAGCGATATCGATGGTGTAACGACCGGGGGGAGCCCCCCGGCTCAAAATAGCGGGTCGGATGCAACTAAAATATGTTATTAATGTTATTTTGAGTGACTGATGAATAGTACGAATGTATTAACTATTTATAAAAACGTTTTGATATCAGACAGACCATACACCTAGAAATTAATTGTAAAACTCTATGGACACGTAGTGATGTGGTTCTCTATACTGTAATAATTCAAATTGTGCACTCAAAATAGACATCTGAAATTGGTTATTCTTGACCTTATTAGTATTGTTCTCATACGTTAAAAATTAGCCTTTAATTATTGTCTCATGGTCCCGGGGGGCCACTTGTATTCAAAGGTGGATATGATGCGTGTCTTTTTTCAACAGGCGATGTACGCGGTGATTAGGGTGTCAAAAACGGCAAAATGTAGAAAAAAGGGCATGTTTTTTCTTAACCCTGAAATTGTGATACTCAAATTAAGCAGAGATCAAAAAGATAAAGAAATATTGTAAAGCAAATCAAGATAATAAAGGGTATATTAACGACAAAATGCATTGCTTACTTGTTTAGGATAGCAAAAAGTGACAAAAATACTTCTTCAGTGTAGCAAAACAGACAAAAATACTTGTTTAGGGTATGTTTTAAGTCGGTGGAAATACTTGTTTAGGGTGCATTTTGTAAGCTCACGCATCATATCCACCTTTGAATACAAGTGCCCCCCCCGGCTCATGGTATATCCGCCAGGGTCATCTATCAAACTCTAAATCATCATCGTTACTGTCTATTGAATTAGAAAATTATAGGAAATTTGAATTGTGAACTACTACATGTACCATCACCACACTATTAAAAGATGCAATCAAAATGAAAATATTTTCATCGTCCCTGATGCATGTGTCCTTTAATTTCACCTTAAACAGATATATCAGCGTTTCCCAACCCGGGGCCGGGTTTCGTCATTCCGACATACATGAAAAGTGGTCTCAGACCAATGAGAAAGGGGTCGCGAACAGGCTTATTTTTTTTAGCTGGGCGCCGTACGATATTTAACCTAAGGTCCCCGACTTTTAGCGCCCGGTGGGAAAGGAAAAATGGGACCCATCAGGCGCCCGTTATTAAAAATAAAAATATAACTAATCCAATCCGTTTTTTTTTAATTTCAAATATTTTTTTTAACTCGACAATCTCCGTATTACTAGCACGGCGCGCTTACCAAGCCATGGTTGCAGACGATAGATATCATCTAAAAGTGTTAGATCCGAAAAGTGTCCATCGCTATAAACAATTCAAAACAAAGGCAGGATTTACTGCTAGGTCTTTTGAGCGTTCGATATATGAAATTCGTAGCAGAAAAATCGTCCGATCAATTTTAGACTTACTTAAAAGCATTATCGGTGATTTGTTGAATCAGAAAATCGAAAAAATCATAACAATCAGATTTTTCCATGTCTGTAACGAAAATAGGTATCCTAACATACCCTACAAGTTACAAACCCAAAGGCAACCTAATAAAAACAAAATCGGATATTTTTTGTCATTATTGTTCGTACGGACACTTAACTACAACACGTAATTAATTCAATGGAAACTCATATTTTTGAACACTGCTGTTCTCTTACTTTTCCGTCGATTTTTCAGATGTAAAAAATCACGAGAATTCTACAGACTTATCCTTCCTTTTTAAGCTTTCCTGCAAATTTCAAATATTTCTTTCAGCTGAATCACTGATAATGACTTTAACGTTTATTGTTCAGAGTGTACGTTATATGAAAACTACAAGATACGATATCGCCAATGATATTGGCTGAATCGGTATATTTTGACGGGTCAATGATAGGCAATTGAATAATACAGACAACACTCTCCTGTGTTATAAATAGAATTCTTTGTTAGCTCCCTGCAATGTCAAGAACGAATTCATGTGCCTATCCAAGCAAATTCTGTCCTTTTGATGTGATTTGAAGTCATCATTATTGAAAGTCAGTTCAGTTGAATGTTCAGTGGACATGAACGCATCAAATTATTATGAAAGGAAGTATGTAGGCACACCAGTGGAAGAACGTACATGTAAATTTTGTAATCTAAACGCCAACGAGAATGAATATCATTTCCTACTGGTGTGCCCTTATTATCGTGACCTTAGAAATAATTTCTTCCCATTTTATTATCATAGGTATCCTTCACATTTCATATTTAAACAATTGCTCTGTATGAACAAATTATTCAAAACATTAGTAAATATATTTACGTATCAATGAAACGGCGTAACGAATCTCTTTTGTTATAAGATTCTTTTAAATGATTGTGTTAAATGATTATCTCCAAATCTTGTTAAATGAGTATGTTCTGTATAATTATTGTAATTTATAATTACCCTCTACTTTTTGCATATATTATGTATTATAATTTTATGTGATTTAAATGGGCCAGTGGCCTACATCAATAAACTTGAACTTATGATGGCACAGCTTTATTTCAGAAATAAAACAGTTGTAATATCAAAGGTGGCGAATTTGCTAGGATTTAAGCAAGAAACTTTCTCATCTGCATGACCAATGGCTCGTAGAATTATGAATACTTTCTTTTGCAAAATTCGCAGTTTGTCAGTATGGTTACTACTGCGCAGTTTTAACGTAAGCAGCCATTTGAACGGCAATTGATACACCTTAATTCAACTTGATTATTTGGGCAATTGATTGGGGGTGGGATGGGGGGCTGGGCGCTTTTCTGTGTTCCTACCCCGTACCCAAAACCCATAGCTGTGCAACTTTCGTAACATTTTAGGGTCAGCCACCTTTATGCAAGTACTAACGGTAGTTTGTTTAGCCTTGTGTGATGTTTTGTTTGTCTTGTTTGAATGGGTTTGTAGCTATACACCTTAACTTATAGTCCAATGACTTTCACGCTGCATTTCGCCGATTTCTATCGAATTTTATTTCACCAGAAATAATTCCCATTAAATCCAAATAATGATGTTATTGCATGGCTTAGCATTGCAATAATTAAGTGTATGCTCAATATTATCGTGATCAGATTCAACACCGTGTAAAATTGTCCCTTACCTTTTGTATATTATGTTCGTACAGACTTTGATCAGTGGTGTGTTTAATAAAGCAAAAGTCGTCAATTTGCTAAACGATTGCCACGTTCAGTTGTGGCGGCTCCATACAATTGCTACGTTTTAGTTGTGGCGGCTCTATACGATTGCTAAGTTCAGTGTTAGTGATCCCATACCATTGCATAATTCACGGTTGCGGCAACTCCATACGTAAGGGTACAAGGTTTAAAGGTTGATGTCACCTGTTAAGAAAAAAAATCATTTTTCTTATTTTAAAGGTCTACATGGTCCTGGGATGTGGAAATATATCTTTAAAAGCAGATGAAGGGGGACCTAAACAATGAGGAATTCTATTGATTTGTGAACTAGAAAGGACAGGCAACTGCAGTTTTCTGCAACGTGGTACCACAAGGCATATCCAAGGGACCCATTATGGCCATGCTGTCCCTTGAGGCGATCCGACCCCAAAAAGTTGCGAGTGACACTTTACACATTCACACGTGCCTATTTCTTAGGTTCCCACGCTAACGGATTCAAGGACAGTCAAGTAATCTCTATACAAAGTGAACAGATACAAAAATGCCACCCTCTGTGCAGTTTTATCAAAGTATGTTTAATATCTCAAGATGGTCTTGAGCGCTAACTTGCTTTGTTGTGTGTATAAACATTGATGTAACATGGTCAATACCTACCGTTCATTCGAGTGGTAACCGTCAGTCTGCAGTGTTACTGCCTCAGTACACACTTTGTCGATTTTCTAAATCATACAATCGCGATCGTAGCATGACAACTCTGTGGGAGACAGAAAGTCAGCGCGATACAACATAGTTTCTTACCCAAATCTTCCCATATAAGCATGTGCAAAGGAAGATTGCGAGGCGAGTAGAAATCTGTATTCTACGAACATGTTCATACCAAAGTTAACCTTTTTCCTTTTTCAGTGATCGATTTAGGTCCAGTTTTAATTGTTATTTTTAAAAACTTTTCAAAAAGTACGAGTCCGTTGACTATTCTAACTAACTTTTGGCGTATTCGTAGGTTTATCACTTTTGATGCTGGCAACCATGCTGTACGATTTGAAGATTTGAAGATGTTTTTCTATAGTTTGAAGGGTCCTGAATCATAATTTTTGGGTCCAATCTCTTGGAAATGTGGAAACATTGTAAAATTAGGGGGTAAAATTAGTACATGGGTAAATTTTTTGCCCCATGATGACCTTGAAACTTATCGGAGCTGCAGCCGTGAACTAAAGGTCCGAACCTATACAAACTATACCTTTTTGAATCCTTACTAAGAGACAAATACATCGGTGTACATTTAAACACAATTTGACTTGATTTCAAATTTACCCCGTACTAATTTTACCCCCTTATTTTACAAAGTTCCTCACATTTCCCAGAGGTTGGACCCACAAAGTCTGATTCAGCATCCTTCAAACAATAGAAAAGCATCTTCTTCCCCAACTCCTAGAATAGGATTCTCATTCTCATTGTAACCCTACTAACAGCGATACGCCTAAAACATGACCTTCCCCAAACTTCTAGGATTCGCATTTATAAGCCTACTAACAGCGATACGCCTAAAACTTGACCTTCACAACCGACTGAGAATTGCAATTCTTTTGTAATTTTGGCAACATTAACCAGTTATTTTCATATTTTTATTTGAAAAAAGTTCTGGAAGCTCTAAACATATCTTTCGAAATTGAATGTCAGCCTTTATACTAATTTAGCTTCAAATTTGCGTACGGGAAGTATAGAAAGCCATCCAAAAAGTATATCACTAAGTAAGAAAAACACTAAAAAAAAACACAGCGTTCCATATTATTGAATTACATGTGCAAGTTAACATAGGGTTTGAATATCTAAAACGGCCTCTAAACTTTGCGTGAGTTTTAAAACGGCTCATGAAATTCCTTTTTTTATTTATTAGGGGTGCACCATTAGTCAGATATTATTAGTCACTTTTACTAATCCTCCTCACAATATTATGAATACTTAATTAGGAAATAATGTAGCAAAAAAAAAGAAAAGAAATTTTACTAACTTCTTGGTTTTATCACTTTTGTGCTACTTTATCTTGGTTTAATCACTTTTGTCCCACTTCAACGTCTCTGCAAGTAGCAGGTCAAAGGTCACAGGAAATGATATGATAAACCTACTCCAAATCTTTATGGGACATTCCATTTAAACAGGGCCAGAAAAAAAGAACACACTACCAGTGACATCATTTGTGAAACTATTGATTTTCAGTCAATGTCATGAATAGATTCACACCAGTCACCTGGAATTTTCTATTACTCTCTGAAAACTCAATGATACCACAAATAATGTCATCACCAACCCAAATATTGAATGCTTTCTGGTCCCTCCTTGTAGACTTGACACAAACCACATCAATTCCATTTGCATTTCCTTGGACCTTTAAAATCTTATTTCTGAATTAAAAAATACAAAACCTCCCATTACACAACTACACTACAATTCAAATTAAGTTTTAGTAATACAGTATAATTCCATTTCATTGATTAGGCATTTAGTATTAAATGATGTGATGATTTTATCTTTTTCTTTCTTTTGATTTTTAAAAGGATTTTCAGGTTGGTGTAATTTTTTCCTTGGCAGGGACACTTTTTTATTTTCACAGCTGAGGTGAATGGAATTTTCTAACAACTTGTACTAAGGTGGGATTTTTTACACTGCCAGATCGGAGGGTCAAGTTATTCTTTCAAAAAAATTATATGCCTCTCCCTGGATATATAATGGTACGCCTCTTATAACAGAAAACAAGCTTTTTAAGGCTATTATACTTATACACTCCACTGTAGGTTTGTTTGTCTTGTTTTTTAACGAAAATATTCTGACTTAAACGTGAAGCTGCGTGTGATCATACTCGCTCTGCTTGCTCAACTGTCGAGAAGACTTACATCAATAAGGAATTCTTTAAATGCCATTTATTCTATTGATTTTGTAGATTTACCTGAATTGAGTCTTAGCATAGACTCCACCGCTTACTCATCTGGACAACGTGTTGTGCTCGACAATGGCGACCATACGCTCAAATGCTTTGCAACCAACATTGGATCCGACCAATCCATCTACTGGGACTTCGGGGATAACAATGTGGTGATAAGTCAAACGTCAGTAATGTCGGATGTCAACGGTGACGTTTTTGATGTCACGAGCATTGTCAATGTAATGTCAATAACAACAAGTATGTATAACGGAATACACTGACAATGGTCCGGAAGCCCAGAAGATTTATTCATACGAAAAGCACCTGTACAACCTACTTCATGGGCTGGCTGAAATGGTCCTCCCACCAACTTCGCAATATCACAAAAATGAGTCGCTGCCGGATCTGGGTTGTGGCTTTCTCGATCAATCCAAGATGGCGACCCCAGCTGGTAACTGCATAGTCGAATCAGCGCTTTTTAAGCAAATATTTCCGTGAAAAAACTTTTTCTGTCGCTTTTAAAGTCGTCACATATTTCAAATTTAAAATGACTGCCCTAACAGAAAATACTATAATGAACCCGTTATCAGCAAATAATTAAATAAATTAAAAGTATTTGTTCGAAATACCCTGGTATAGGCCAATGTTATTGGATTCAATAAACATATTTACGATAATTTTACACTGCTCAGCTGATGTCAGCCAATGTGACAGCCAATTTTGTTATAAAATGCATGATACAAATTTAACAATATCAGTCACAAATCAAATTTAATGTGACAATGTAACAATTAGAAGTTACGTAATTTTTACCATAGGCCTAACCAGACAATCTACATTTCTATAAGCATGCGTCAAATTCCAAACTAAATTTTGGAAAAAAAAGATAACTCCTATGGTATAAATTGTTTCACTTTCTAGCATTATATTAGTTCCTATTTGAATTTTGACTGATTTGCCAAAAAATCAGAATGACTGTTTTGAGTTTGCTTATTATCAAAGTCGCGTTGCTAATTGTTTGCCGCATTACTTTTGAGTTGCAGCTGATAATTTGTAAATGTTGTCTTTTTAAAGATCTGTGCCAGTGGCTGTTTCAGCCCATGTTGTCAGCTGTTCCGGCGCTTTTCGTATGAACAAACCTTCTAGGCTCTCGTTCTATAAGCTTTTACAAAATATTGCACTTCTTCAAAGATTAGAACTCCATCAGTGGACGAGTCAGACCATCAAAAGTAGCCTTATTGGTATCACCTGGGGGGAGACCATTTCCACTGAAATTAAAGCATTTTTAGTATTTTGACCCCCTGTAGAAGCTAAATTTAACCTTTGACCTATAATAACGGTTTTCAGCTTATAACTCCATAGGGGTAAGTCGGAGATAGCACAAACTATGCATTTTACTCCTTGTGATCATACTAACAATTTGGTATGCAATTCAACAACATTGGACCACTTTTCAATTTTGACCCCTGTATAATCTCTTGCGAGCCCCTAGCTCACTTAAGCTACCCCTACAGAATGGCCATCATACATTTTCGTGTATGTCATAGTATGAGTATGAGTATAAATGCCTCTTTGCCCCCCGGGTGATACCGACCAACATGTCTGGCTCACCCACTAAATAGCCGCCGCCTATTTGTTTGCATTCTCAAGTATTCTGCAGATATAATCTCACATAATACGGCAGTATTCATTAGTTGCTGGAATTTAGTCTAAAGGTTGTCAGGATATCGACTTAAAAAGACACTATTAGTGATTCACCCGAAAGAGTCAAACAATTTGAAATTTGCAGTAATAACTTAAACTTGAAGGATAAGTCTGTATAATTCTCATAAGTTATTTTTTCCAACTGGAGAATTGCCAGAAAAGGAAGAAAATGGCAGTCTTCAAAGATATGACTCTCCATTGAATTACGTGTTACGGACAGTAATGACTAAAATATCGGATTCTGTGCTTATTAGGTTGCTCCTGGTCTTATCATTTGCAGGGTATGTTAGGGTACCCGTACTTGTTACAGACATGCAAAAATCTGATTTTTGATAATTTTTTCGATATTATGACTTAGCAAATCACTGATAGTGCCTTTAAACGTCAAGTCTACGATTTTTCGCGTACGTAGCCCCCAAATCATAACGTATTGTAAGGGATGACATTTTACCGATTTTGACAGGTATTTTGACCACAGCATCTTGCATTAGACTTGTCTGCGACAATAGAAAACACACGCTCTGGATGACAACATGATCCAGGACATGCTTACATTTTAGCATGTCCTCTTGTGAGTCGTGTCCAGCCATATGACTCCAAATCTGGACATGTCTCAATATTGGCGTTGTAGGACGTGTCTTGTTGAGGCACGTATGCTAGACATGGTTTGTATGCAGACATGACTTTACGACTTAACGTAGGAACGTTTCAAGCCCGGTTTCAAAAGACGTGTCTCAGATTAATTAATTATTGAAGATATCTAAATGCAGGTCACAATTATTGAGACACGGTGATTACGCTTTGATTGATGTGCGGTAGAAGATTGGACCCTACGAAAGTAAGCACCTTTGTTGGTGTTTTCAAATAGCATGTACCGGAAATTTTTACAAAAACAACCGGTAACGTCAAAGATTAGCTTATTTGGAAATAATAATGACTGTGGGTTGATATTGTAAAGTTTACTATCATGAAGAGAGAGAGAGAAAGCGAGCGAGAACGAGCGATCAAGAAGATGTGTCCTTTATAAAGTTAGCGCAAGCTGTCCCCCATGTATGCCGACTCAGTAGAGTAACGGCTGCAGAAGAGAGGGCCCTTACTCCCCTCCCCACCTCCTAAATGAATTTATGACTTACATTGATATTAATACTCTACCCTGATTTTCCTCATTTCATAACACGCACTCCCTCACTTCAAAGGAAGCTAGGTACGCCACCTTGCCGATATATACAATATTTTACCATTTGCGGAGGCATACTTTCGTCACAATTTATAACGACAATAATTAATTTTGTCTTGCAGGTGGGTTAGATACATCCATATCTTGCAGAATTGGTTACTCCTCGACTGATGCTCGAAAGAAACGGCAAGCGAGTCCGAATGTAATTATCCAAGTTCAAAGTAAGTATTTTCAATTAGGCTAAAAAGCTTGTTTCTTTTTCTTTGTGTGTTTTAACCTCTAATGATCTTTTAAAATTTAAATTTTGACACCATAGAAAAATAAAACCGAAATAGGCCTATAAGTAAATTAAAGTATGGGGTGGCCCATTCTCCTTTTCTGTTCATTCTGCTTTTTTGCTCGTTCTCGGGCTCGTTCTGCTCATTCTGCCCGTGCTGTTAATTTTGTTAAGTCTGCGAATTCTGCTTTTCTTCTGCTCATTCTACTTTTCTGCCGCTTACACTAACCGTTTTGGTGCGATGTTTTGATCTGTTTGGCGCGGTTAAACGATCAAGATTCAACCAATTCAATCTTGAAGTCGGCCATATTGGATATCGCTCACCGGAGTTTCATAGCTGAAATTATCTTTCCTTCATGCTTTTCGAAACAACAAATTTACAATTTGAACACGGTGATTCGGATAGTGTTTCTGAGCACAATTTTGGCGGGTTCTAACTCAAATACCGTCTGTTTATGCGAGGAGAGTAGTCATGTGCAGCAGATACCGTGTACAAAGTGCCTACCATTGATACAGTGCGAGTGTGGTCGTAACTTCTGACCCGGGCTTCTGACACATGTATGATTTATATTTTAGCATGTTGCAAGAGTTATAGCAGGCCTCTGACAGTGACTCAGCAAATTGGTGACACCTCAGGGCACCGCCATTGGACGATTGCGTCAAACTTATTTGCATAAGTTGCTATCTGCTGCTATAGCATAGCTCATTATGCATAGCATAGTCATTATGCATAGCATAGCTGGTTGCTGTGTGCCCACTGCATTATGGGCCCGTTGTTATGGCCCTTAGCTGTCGAAGTTCGGGTAATATTCCCAACCGCGGAAGCTCGAAACGGAGTGTGAAGAATGAACGTGAAAATCTGATTACGGGAATCAGCAGACAGCCACAGTCAATTCCCATTGATTGTTGTTCCCTGGTTATAGCTTAGCTAACCATACGAAATACAACAGGGATTGGCATCGCATGATCAAGGCAGCTTCAACCAGTACTCTTTCAGGATGAACTGGGATAATGGAATTGCTTTGTACAGTAAATTAATTGTATTATTCCATGTACAAACACTCTCTTGTTATGATTGTCACTGAGTGAAAAAAACTAAAAAGCCCCAGTCAGCACTGGGAGGTGTACAACTAGATCATCACGATTAGTTGCGATTGGCAAACGCAAGCAGTCTTCGACAATCTAAAAAGGGTGCCACTGATCGCGACGATCGCGTGCTGTGGCAGGTATCGCACATGTCGCCTCCTGTCGCATGAGGTTTTTCGGTCATGTTCAAAAACCTTTCTGCGCATTGAACCAAGGTTTGACCTTCGCATACAATCGCCTACAATCGCATTTGGTCGTGCGCTGGTGGCACGTCCAGTCGTATGTAAGTCCCGCCGACTATCGTACGATTGGTCATTGTTTTAGGGTGGTGCGATTAATTGCACGATTGGTGGAAGACTATGTACGCCTATCCTGCGAGTGTCTGCGATTAATCGCACGTATATAGACCAATTGCGCGCTATGTGAGGACCGTTGTGCCACCAATGTGTCACCACCAAGGACGTGTGACCACTGTTATCCACCACCAATCGTGGCCGATTTTATCGTAGATATCGTAATGAAATTAATTCAATAGTGTACTGCTACACACGATTGACACCAAATCTACGATGGACGCTCGCACGATGTCTCAATCGCGGGCAACCCAGGCACGCCTCTCCCGTGTGACCTGGGGCTTTAGGATACCTTGGTGCGGCGTTGTAACAGGTAGTTACGAACGACGAACAACTCGAGAATAACACCACGTATAAGGTCGATTTTCATGAACACGGTGCATTTCGGGAGGTAAGACATACCAAAAAAATTGTCTCAAAATTGGAATGTTTGTATGTTTTTAAACATTTAGTGGGTTAATACCTATTACTGGAAAAATAATGTTGCCATCAACACTTCTTACGTTTCTGCACAGAGTACGCACAAACATTTTGTACAGCAAAAGAATAGGGTTTATTACCTTAATCAAAATTTTTTTACAATCAACCAAATATGCCAACTGATGACA
The DNA here is from genome assembly GCA_023653785.1 of Ophioderma brevispina. Lineage (NCBI taxonomy): Eukaryota > Metazoa > Echinodermata > Ophiuroidea > Amphilepidida > Ophiodermatidae > Ophioderma > Ophioderma brevispina. The sequence continues at coordinate 4,108 of JAMKCH010087641.1, read as the reverse complement.
CTAATTCAGAGAGGTGTGCTGGGAACATTTCTTTTGTCGAAGTTAAAGTTTTGATAGCTAAACTTGAACTCAAGATATTCTCCAATGTTGTTTAGTTTATTACGTTTTATCCTTTAGTCCTTGAATTTTTGCCTGAAAATTAGACTTTATAATAAACAAATTTAGATACCTTTTACTAATTAATTCTAATGTACATTTAATTGACATCATATCAGGTGTTCTATGCCAATTTATAGCATTGATATGTTAACTAAACGCATTCAACGTCATAAACGATAACGTAATACACAATAACGTAGTGAACATTTTTGACATTGTTCACATCTCCCATTGCTAATATGTATCTGATTGAAAGTTTAAATAATTTGGTGTGAGGTCGGAAAAAATAATTATCTATGCCACTCTTGAATCAATATTCAAATAGCTTCTTTGGTTGCTGAGAAATGTGGACAACGTACTACCCTTCTTAAAGGTCACATTTTTTTAGCAAAGTTCAACATTTCTTGTACTTTTTAATAGTCATGTGTGAAACTAAAGAAAACACTGTTTCCAACTGCCGCATTTGTTTCCCTTGAAATAAGATGTCACCATCAATATCTTAGTAGAAGATTTACCAAACTTAGCAACTGCTCTGCTTTGTGAAGGATAACGTAATAAACAAGGTTTTCACGGACATTATGTTTGTATTTCAAAAATATAAAAATAAAGTGAGAATACAAGGAAAAACATCATTACATAATTTCTACACATGTTTCACAACAAGAAACATTGATATTCGGAAGAATTCAAGCTGCTAAGTATTTTTTAATTTTTTTTTTATAATTTTGATGTTGTGTTTCGGACATCGAGTTTCTCCTACTTTTTCAATGTTTGAAGGCAAATATCTCATAGAAAAGAAAACGGAAAGCATGGCAAATCATATATGCCCAAATGCAGCTCAACGGCCCCTATCACAATGTTACCGTTTTGTTCCAATAAAGCATTGTTGAAAAGACTTATTAACCAAAGACACCAAATTTCTGGAAATGCACCGTTTTCATGAAAATCGACCATAAGATGTACAGTGAAATAACTAGTTTTATTGTTTTTCTTCATGCTCAAACCAATTTTGAGTCTCCTCATATCATCACATGCTATTGGTTCATTTGCAGCTTCCGAGACATTCTCGGCCTTGTTGGTTTTGGGACACCCGCGTAAAACAAACATTTTCGACAAGTTTACGATTTCTAAAATATTAATTTATTGATGATTGATACCATAAAATATTTGATTTGGATGCCGTGATGGTGTTTGCTTTCCTTTCAGGACAATCGTTGGCTCAGAGCGTGCAGCTGATGATCGATGGTAGCAGTGTTACCAACAATGCAGCAGTTGAATTAACCGAGGGTTACCATCGATTCTCCTGTCAAGCCATCGATGCCATCGAAAATGTCGCTGCAGTTCTTGTTTTCGGAGGCGCATCCCTTCTTCAAGACTCAGTCACTACGACTATTCCTAGAGATGGGTTACAAGATGTCACCAGCACCGTTAAGGATCTCTTGATTGCGAGACGTCACTGTAACATAAAAGTGACGTGCGCACCTGTATTGACGTGCCATACTGGCGTCGACCAAATTATTGGAGTTATCGGTGGAGACCTACCTGATGGTCCTTCTACGTCAGTTACACTGAAAATCAACAGTAAGTTATATAATATTCCATTGTCACTAAATGATTTCCTAACTCCTCGGAAACGAATAAATCCAGATGTGTTTCGGATATCCCAAAATGAATTTATCGCACATTTATTTTCACGTTTGACATTAATCCTGTTAATTTCACCTACACATTCAGTGTAAAAATATTGTTTAGGATTTAAACATAAAACCTGAAAAATATTGCAAACATACTGCACCTTAATAAAGATGCCTTTAAATCAAGGGGAGGGGTCTCTCACGTTAGTTCATAAGTATCAAACCTATTTACACCATTACCAACATGGAGGTTCCAGAAAAAAATGCAAATCAAAACGCTATCAGGCGGAATGTATGTTCTAGGTTCAGGTAATCGTGTACTGCTGCTGGAATACCCCCTCGGCCTTCCTTGTTCATTGGTTGTCATTACCACACTGAGTATTTTAAAAGCGAAACGAAATTAAAAAAATCGAAAGATAGTTTTAATTCAAGACCATAATCTTCTCAATATTTCTACCACCTTATGCGACTTTTGTTTCGAGTTGCGCACACTGTTAAAAATAAACTTGTAAAAAAACAGGCATTTGACTGGCAGCTGGGACTCAATACATGCAGAACGTAAAATAACTGGAGCCGTAAAAATACGAAGCCATTGCATGGAACGTAAAATAACGGCGTAAAATCCCAGCCTCAACGTTATTGTTGGTTTTTGACTTGCTTAAACAATATTAAGAATTTAAACGTTATTACAATCCTCTGACCAAATTTTAACGTTGTAGCTATGGCATCATACAAACGTTGTATTACGTTACCACGTGGTTATAAAAAAAGTTATATTTCAGGCAAACAATTGAGAAACAATTGAGAAAAAAGGCAATAAACAAAGGGAAAACGTCAAGAAATAACGATTTAAAACAGTTGATACACTTTGTTTTATATGGTAATGTACACATTCTAATGTCACCAATTACAAATCATCATATGAATAAACTTAATACATACCTTACATAGATTCGAACCTGGGCCTTAAGATTACAAGTCCTAAACCTTATCCACTACACTACATGACTTTACTGATAGTAAATGCTAAAATCAAATATATATGTGTGTGTGTACTACTTTTTTTCAAATTAAACTAAATATAATATAAAAAGGAGGAAAAGAGTTTTTAAACTATTTTTAAATGACGTTACTTACGACGTTATTTAACCCATTTTATAGGTAGAACAATTTTCATAGTTCGTATTCTTACATTAAAGCAATATTAGCACATTTTTTGAAGAGCGCCCCCAATTTTCAGAATTTGATATTTTTGCACAGTTACGTTGGTAATTGTCTAGGAAACTATACCTGCGAACGAGAATGCTAAAAAATGCGTATTTATCACAAATAAGCGATTTTGTAATTAGAATTGGGATCCCAGATTGGATTTTTTTTTTTTTTTTTTTTAATTATTCTAGTACAAAATTCCTTCGTTTGTGACACATAGACATTTTCGAGCTTAACCATTCACAGGTTATAGTTTACAAGCCAGTTACCAATGCACTCGTGTAACAATCTCCAAATTTTTGAAAATTGGGGGCGCTCTTCAAAAAAAATGTGCTAATATTGCTTTAAAAACAAGTAAGTTACAAAAGAACGTAATGTAACGGAAAATACAATAACGGTGCGTATAAATACGACCTTTTTTTCAAAATGTGTAGTATTATTTTGTAGCGACTGTTTATTTACATTTTTCTGCTTCCTAATTGTAATTTTATGTTAGATAGGTAATAAAGCGTGAAGATTATTGAATAAGTGGGGTTTACCGTCATTTGACAGGTAAGTCTGGTAAAATTAGGAACATTTTTAACAGTGTATGCTTGAAAATTCCCGGGGAAAATTGCTACTTTACGATTTTTTGACGAACTAACATTGTGCAGTCACCATTGTAATATACTTCATGTAGGATTATGTGCTATGAATCCATGTACGTATACAACTTGAATTCCAATTTTCTATCTTACAGCCAAACCTACACACACAATAATTACTCCCAGTTCGAGCTCTATCTGGGATTCTGTTGCACGCATCGCAACTGTAGTCGAAGGTCATAGCTACGATTTCAACTGCGAAGTCTTCGGTTCCGATACCAAATCTGACGTTACTTGGACTCTTTCGAATTCCTTTGGTCTAAGCTCCGTTGTAGAATCTACAGCAGGATTTGGAAGTCAGGTAGATTGTCAGCGAACATCACAAACTACAAGTATGACATTTGCATTTGAACATGCAAAACACCAAGACCAAACTTTACAATGCGTGGCAAGAAATTCAGCAGGGGAGAGTGTTGTCAACGAGTTTCTGTACTTGGACATTCAAGGTAAGAGGAAATGTACCTGTAAATTCGAACTATGTTTTGTTTTGTGCGCCATTTCTTTCAGGAATTTAAGATTTCT
>JAMKCH010087640.1:0-85631 GCA_023653785.1 Ophioderma brevispina | reverse complement strand
TAATAATATATAACGTAATGTGATATCATCCGGAAAGCTATTTCATTATCTTTCAGTTTGCTGCAAAGATCATTCACATCGGGTACAGTCGTTTGAATCCACAGTCCAGTTTTTCTGCATTGTCCACGGAATCACTTTTGCTATCGGGGGGCGCCTGCATTCAAATGTGAATCCCGTGGATATGGGAAAACCGTGACTACTTGATTCAACAAGACGTAGCTCGGCTATACTTAACCGATTGGAATATCTTCAGCAAATAAAGATAATGAAATAGCTTTCCGATGATCTCACATACGTTTATATATTTATTATTTAAGGAACTCAAAATGCGTACACAATCCGGGTCAAGTTTTTTTTACTCACCTGTATTTGGCTACAGAAATGTCTTAAAAGAGAAAAAAAAAGCGATTTGATTTTCATTATATTTCAATGTTATACACAGGCTGAATTCTGTATTTGCTCCTATACGAATTAAGAAATTTTACAATCTTTGTACCAAAGACACATTTATCAGCTTAAACCTTTCGAGGGGATTTTTTTGATGGAAGCTTTAACATCAGGGCAAAAATCAGTACTTTCGATTTTTTTAGGGGGGGCCCTGATATGTGAAATCTCTCGTTGCATACCTTTACTCGTAACCTTCTGGTTATGCCTCTCCTAAAAAAAGACACCTAGAAACAAAAATATAGGGAACAAAAATCATGAGTATCTGAAAAACAGGTGTGTCATTATTTTCTGACATGTATGAAAACTGTTAATATATATTGCACTGTATTTATAAGCGATGGTATTTTCTACATGTATCCTTTTTGACTACGACAACCCTGTTAAATTGGCATTGGATGGTTTTTGTGACTAGGCTTCTGTAATTTGCTTACAATTCCATTCGTTAACATATCGCAAAATTAATCCTTTGGGTAGCACGATCACACTGCTGAAATGTTTCCGTCTACTTTCTGCTTGATGTCATGTAATTTAAAAGGATATATTTTATTATTTGAAATATACAATGACAATATTCTACCTAAATTAAACCACATTATGGGCAGTAAGATAAAAAACAAATGTCGGCGTTTTTATAGTGTCGTTAGCCCTCCCAGAAAACGTATTCAAATAATGAACTGATTTTTTTTAATTTTTTTAAATCAAGCCATGGAACCTTAAAACTAATTAAAGTACATTACGGTAACACATTCTTTGTAGTCATATTAATAAAACGTATCACTTATGCCCTACCTACATTATTATTATTATTATATTACATTTTATCTTTCACACGCTGAATACTCCTGCTCATTGATGGTATTGGAAGTAAATTGCAAAGTAGAGGGGTCAGCATGTCCCAAGCGATTGGATCCATCACCTTTAATGTGATGTACTTTTTATAACCAATCATTTTAAGTACTATCAATTAATTTTGTTAAAAAGCTTAACATAATCTTTGGGTACACTTTTAAAGAAATTGTTTGCTTTTTACTTATGTTATGTATTTTAACCCTCAAGCTAAAATGAATTTTGGCAATCACAACAATATTCTCAGAGGCCCCGAAGGGTAGGAATGTGTCTTAAATCATTGAATGCTACAAGGCTTGTTGTTGCCCGGGGTGTAGCCGCCACGTCAGTCCTAAACCTATAAAGATTTTTATGTTTTTCTAATATTACAAAAGACTTCCTTCGGAATACATCAGGAATTTTAACATTACTAAAAATGGCGTGAAAGTAAGAAATTGTCCGCAAACTTTTTGATTAGAGGAAAAGTTGATTTTTCAAATAACGAAATACACCGAAAGCCGATATAGCTGTTTCACCTAGGCATAGCTAGCTTGTTAACGGATTGCAGAATGCCCCGCCTCAGTCCAGGTTGCTCTGACTAGACTGTAGACACTCCATATTGGGTGGTCCCGTGTACTCGGTCATAGCATGAAGGTATATAGCTATTGCAGGGTCCATCACGAATTTAAAACTGACATTTACTCACCTTGACTTACAAATCCATACCTAATGTCCTGATTCTTATTTCTAACGGGTGTGCAGTTCATGTCAGTGTACTTACGATGATGTTTGGCGTCAATACTGGTGCAAAATGAAGAGAAAATTGAAGGCACTAAGTATACTAAAAGTTTGCCATTAACTAAAATACCACTCGAAAAACTTGCGACCACATTTTTCATAACCCTCAGAATTGCTTTGTTGGTCCTATAATTATGTATTCGTGATACATAAAAACCCGAGGGAGTCGGAATATACCAAATAGGAGGTCGGTAAGTCAGTAAGTATTTAAACTTTTTTCCGACCAGGTTTTCCGTCGGAAAACCAACCCCGCGCGATATACCGATGTACATCTATTCGTAGACCGGCTTCGCCGAGGCTACGAGCGGTTGTTTCGAGCTAGCCCCCTCCGTTTAATTTGTTGTTGGGGAAATCCAGGTGGAAAAGGCGTTTTTGCAACCCCATTTACCACTGAGACCGATACGTTGTTATAATAGGGAAAAGTTTTATTTCTCTCTTCACTTTTTCTTCATCTCAGTTCTATATCTTACTCCTTACTGTGTTCGTGAACCGAGACCGCTTGCAACCGCTGCTGCCTCATGATGCAATTAGTATCACATACCTCAGCAAGATATTGTTGAGAAGTCGTCTTTGTCCAATTCCCGTTTCCTGTATCCCGTTAAGTGTTGTTAGTTTAGCTATATTGTTTATGTTATGTATATTGACCATGTAACATTTTATATCATCCATTAATTGAGTCATTTTTGTAATATTGTATTATTGTAATATTGGAGTATTATTTATTTATGGGTTACGGGCCAGCAATTAACTATCAAGCCCTATCGGGTTGTCCATTACTGGTATAGGGGGGCATATCATATACCGCACCTGTTCATATTAGTACAGTTTACAATTGATACTGCTTGTATTATGTATGCATGAATATAATGTATTATAATTCTGTCATGTACGATATAAATTTAATCTTGAATTTTTGGCACCTATCTGGAATTGTCTCCTCAGAATAAACTCTCCAGTCTGGGCAATGAGTCGCCTGGTGAAATATAAATATCCTCAGGCCGACACTCAGATTACACTTTAGTGAATGTCGCATAAAAGGTCAGTTGGCACGGCTCCACGATCAAATCATGGGCGAGTTTCATGCGCTGTATCGAGGTGACTCCCGCTATATGTCGAGTTTACAGCGTGCCTATCCAGTTGAACTCTATGTGCCGTCGGAGTTTCATAAATCATGTCCAGAAAAATTTACATGACGAGTTTTAACAAAACTGACATGATTTTTTTCACACATGTGCAAACTCGACACTGAGTTTTTATCAACATGAGCAACTCGACATGATATTTTTCTCAACATGAGCAAACTCGAAATGATTTTTTTTACAAATACACCAAAAAATCATGTCGAGTTTTTCCTCATGTTGAGAAAAATCATGTCGAGATTTGAAAACGATATGATTTAGTGCCAAAACTCACCATATAGAGAGCAAAAATCGATGTATAGAGGGCAAACTGGACATATAGCACTGTAAACTCGGCATATAATGCTGCACACTCGACATATGGCGAGGAAACTCGATACACAGCGAGGTGAAACTCGACATGCGCTGGGGAAAACTCGCTATAATTTGATACGTGGAGCGTAAAATTGGACATGATTTATGTCAAAAAACACCATTATAGAGAGGCACAACTCGATGTATAGAGGGCAAATGGACAGATAGCAGCGTTGTAAACTGGACATATAAACGCTGGAACACTCGACATATGGGAGGAAAACTCGATACACAGCGCTGCAGCGCGTGAAACTCGCCATACGCGGGAAAACTCGCCATGATTTGATACGTGGAGCGTGCCATAGGTCAGAAGTGGTAAGAGCTATTAATGATCTCGACAACTAATACTACTGTATGAAATTATTGGTTAATAGATCCAAGACCGTTCTGTCATTTAACAATTTGGACAGCTCAATTTATTTCATCGAGTGATAATAGTCAAATCGATAGATTCGTCTATAAACGAACTGAGAACTGTATCGTATATCGTCCACTTTGCAAATGGCAAGTAATGTGAGCAAATTTGATCTGGATGATATTACAGTTTGATTTATGACCATATAATTGGCTTATTTTGAGGCTATTTTCATCCTATGTGTGTAAGGTATTCTGTGGTGTTTCCATTTGTACAGTGACAAATTCCCTGTATGATTTCTTCAATCAAGATGAACACTTGTAAATAGCTGTTAGGAATATGGCGGTAATTGCCTCAAATATTACATATTAAGGGGCGGTGCTATTCTTGCGATAAATTGACAACGCATTCAAATCCATTGAGTTGTCTCTTCCCCTTTAATAAGTCAACAATCCTTTAGAACTACTCTCGACATCGTCTTTTATTCGAATTGATTCTGTACAATGTAAACACTCCTATTTAAAGTAGCATATTGGTTTTGACCATAGTCACTCGTAATTACATTGTATTCCTCTGGAAATACACGCTAAAACGAAAAGGTTATATTTGCTATAGACCAGTTAACATCCTACGTCACTTCTTTAGTTGCCTGCGAATCCATTCCTACCAATCGTTATGGCCCATAGTATTAAAACTCTAACAGATACAATTGCCCAGTGTGTAACAGTCAGGCCGACCTATTTCAAGATACCAAGCCCTAACATGTTTACAAACATTGCTGTTAACTGGTCTATTAAAATCTAAAGGTTAAGCTCTAATTGTTAAATTTGAATCACTAGTACATTCTGATCTCAACAACCTTGATGTAATGATAAGTTGCTTCCGCCCCATCCTTCCACCTTATTGTGTTTGATTTTATTTTACGCATATAAAGTGCACACATTACTTGGTTAAATGCTGACTCAGAGATTTCCCGATGAAGGCGCACTTAATTCTCAAACAAATCGTGTTTTTGCATACACATAATGTTTGTCCATATACTAATCACTGTGTGAAATAACTAAGCTCAAATCGAAGTCCTTCATATGGAGAATCACAACTTTGTTATAAAATTCCGGATCCGGAAATTTTGTTATAGGACTATGTATGGCACTGTAATACTGTGTATAATTGCTTACTGCATGAAAACGAAATATCCGATTCATCTCTAACTTTGGAATTAAACATTTAAGGTGACTATCTTTAGTTCTAGATGACTAATTTTTAATTACTACACCAAAAATTTATATTTTGAAATCTCTGAGTCAGCCTTTAAACCACAGATGTTTTAACCCCGTGAAATCTACCAGTCGATTTCATTGGTTATACATTGAGATATGTGATGTGTTAAGCCAATCAGAGACATGGTAAAAAAAAGCTTGTATAGATATATAGAAGGTCTATTTTGATTGGTTACTCAGAGGTTATATCTTGCTATATCATGTAATGAGCCAATCAGAGATACTATAGATCGTATTCAATATGACGTCAGCCACCAGACATGTTGGTGGACAAGATGCATACATTCCAGGACTACAATACATTAAGCTGTCAATCGATCCATGTTTAGCGATTGCACAGGGATCATTGACAGGTGAATGTATGTAGTACTGGAATGCGTCTATCTTGTCCACCAACATGGCTGGCTATTGAATATGGTCTATGGTAGACCTCAGGGGTTAATACAAATACATTTCTGAGTCTTGCTGAGTGATGGCAGTCCTATTATGAAATTAGAATATTATATGTTTGAGATTATCTTAATTCTGACTACTAGACGTATTTTGTAACACATTTAATCGGGAAGGAAAATATATTCATATTAAATAAGCCCTTTTCCCCCCTTTTACCTTGCGGCCGATACTTTTTCCTAACGATCGGGAAAATGTTTGCACCTATCGTGAATTTGCCCCCTCAGAATAACTGCTCCCGTCTGGGCAATATCATTCGCCTGGGATTATAAAAAAGCAACAGGTCCGGTATGAAAGTAATTATAGTCCTCCGAGAGCCACGAGTCGGCGGGCTATTTTAGACGATATAAAGCAGAAAACATGTTGCGAGAAAGAGGGGGGGGGGGGAAAAGTGTCAACTGATTGAGTTGTCCTATCTTCACCATTGTAGCCGCACTGTGGATGGACGGACTATATTCTACACCGGCACTCGGTTAAACATTAGTGAACATAATTACATTACAACGTGAATCAAAAAAAAATGGGCAAGGATTAAAGCTGCTCTTGGAACCTTAATGCAATCACTATATCATAGATCTGTTGTTGTTTCTATAAAACCACATCTAATATACTTCCAAATGTTGACAAAATGAAGAAATCGATTAAATAATAAGCCAGATATGACCAAATTTGTAAGCCGCCCCTTTTTCGCCATTCTATGGGATTTACCACACATTAAACTTTTTTTGTGAGAATTACAATATTCAATATCATGATACTTTGTCAATAATGCTCACTTTTCTTGATTATTTCAAATACGGATTAATCATGAATTTATTTATACTAATGTGCCCCCCCCCCCACCCACACCCAAACTGATATCACGAATCCAGATCAATTACCTGTTTAGTACAGAGCAAGAAAACAAGATCTTCGTTTGTTTAGGATATTGCAGAGTTTAGTCCCTTTAACTTGCATAACTTGTATAATTACCCAGGGGGTCGTTCCCCAAAGTTGATGCGTAAAGTTTGTGTCGGGAACTTTCATTAACGTCTAATTTCTTTTCATCCGGCTCAGCACAAGCTAAGATTCTATTAGTTGCGACTTCGTCTGTTCCCCAAACAACCTGCTGAGATGGTTCTAAGCTCGTGATGCGCATCAAGAGTTACGAACATTCTAAGACTATTCTACTAGTGACCTATCGATTAAAACGATTGGGAGTATTGTGGGTGTAATGTGGCGAGTGTGTGCGATAGTGCTCGCTATTGTTCTTCGCGAATAGAATGTATAAAAGATAGTACACTAAAGATAGATCAGGAATTAGTTACTCGCAACGACTGGCCTACTATATAAAAAGACCGTGTTCGCATTATCGACAATAACAAATAGTGCAAAATGTAAGGTTTCAACAGCGCTGTCAGTTTTTGTCTTTTCCAATTCCTAATATTTAGGCCAGTCTGTATGGGGGTATTGTCGAAACAATAACGGATTTAAACATTAATTTTAAGGGGAGATTAAAGCGGGTTTTTTTAGAGTTGACAAACAGTGATTTTTCCTCGGTAAATGTGAGAAAAACGCTCTTCAAATGCTTTTAAAACTTTAATTTTGAAAGTTAAAAACAAAAGGTAATGAGCAGGGTATTCTTGTAACCCTTACTACATTTACCATATATTACTATAGGTTCTGTATGGACAGGGTAGTTCTGCATCGTTTAGGGGAATATTCTCACCATTAGGTCACTTTATTCCAATTTTTCTCATATTTTCATTTGACTTTCAAAAACATACATCCCTCCCTCCAAAACAGTTAGTATTATAGTAGCAACATGGATGTTATTTTTGGATAGGGTTCTTTTATGATCTAGTCTGCATTACAGCAGTGATCATCTTATCTGCCTAAGTATTTTATTGTTGGTCTCCATTTGCTTCTTCTCTTCAGTTAGGTTGTATTGGTGGTGGTGATAGTGTGAAAAAATTACAATAACGGGATTTCCTTTGGTAGAAAATAAAGACAAAGCCTAAGCTATAGGAAAAGTAATTTTGCCCATCGTTTAACATAATAACTTTATTTAGATATTGGTACAGGACAAAATAAATAAATCCGATTGAAAGACTTGATCCCTTCAAAAATCCCAAATATGTTACGCAGATATAATTCGATACATATATAATCCAAGATAATAAGATATCTTTACTGCAAACATACTTTAAGTATAATAAATATTATTGTATTGTGATATAAACATGACAGATGTTTAATGTTATACTAGTTCCGTTATTTCATACAATAACCCTTGGGGACAGTCTTGTATTTCACTTGGTTTTAATTAATTCTTATCATTTTTAATGAACCTGTACTTAAGTTTGGTGGGTGGAGGCAAAACTTATCATCTAAAGCCACAAAACCATTATATCACAAGGTTAAAAATATTACTCTAGATCTCACGTCATGGAAAATAGAAGATTTAGCCCACATTCAAGAGAAAGCATACAGTCAACCATCATTGTCAGACAAATGAAATCTGGAAAGAACGGGAGACACTGGGACACAGAAAAATAGGGATTATTATTATGTTTACTTCCCCAGAGTTTTCAGATATCTGTTGTACTATTTCCGTACCTTATGGTGGTGTTCCAATATGTCACATAATTTTTTTTTCGTATAGTATATCAATTCGGTATAAGTCTGTTTTTTTCTAATATTATTAAACCTTCCTTTTGGAAAGGGGTCCGGTGTTTTATATAAACCAGAATTGTCTTTAGGACCCCATTTCTTCCTCCTAGAACACGACCACCGTCGCTGCCATGAATTACAATCAAGCTACAATAAGGTGAAAGAGTGACTCGCATATTTCGTGTTTTTGATCATCTAATGTTTGTACATATTAATATCACTGTGCTAAAATAAGATCGCTCAAACTGAAGTCCTTCAGAAGACGATCACAACTTGTTATAAACAATTCTGGATCCGAAGTTTTGTTATCGAGTACTAGGCCTATAGTATCCTATGGCACGGTATACCACACATAAAGGTAGATACTGCATCAAAATGAAAAATTCCGATTCATTCAAATTAGATATTAAGCATGTTAAGTCACATATCTTTGGTATAGTGACTATTTTTAATTAATAAACGCCAAAAATTACATTTCGGAATCGTTGAGTCAGCCTGTTTAGGCTACGTGTGTGTAAGTCAACTCCCGAGGAGTAGTTTGGCCGCTAAACATTTGGTCAGATTTAGTTCACAACTGCATTAGTGTCAGTTTGGGGAAACGCGTGCAATGCATTAGTTGTGTACGAAGTCACAACTAGTATCGACGCGACCTCAGTCGTAAATTTTAGTTGTTAGGTAGTTCCGTTCGAGTTCGGGAAACGCAGTATGAAGTAGTAGTGAAGTTACGCAAGTATTAGTATTAAAGGTAGCGACCAGTGTCGTAAGTGCGTGTTGGGGAATGGACCCCTGGATTACAGTAGTAGTGTTGAAAAACCCTTTTCATTTACACATCAGGATTAATTGGATGAGATTTTGTGTGGAACATTAAATTCGTTTTGAGATCAATGAAGAGATTATGGCTATTCATAGATCAATTAAAAAAAATAGCATGGGTCATCATTACGTCATAATGCTATTCCCCGTATATCGTACATTGGAGTATTCTTGCTTAACTATGTAAATCACATTGGAATGGAGGGAGGAAAAAGGGGGTTGTGCTTACAAAATTGGTTATATATGGTTATTTTTTAATCGTTTTCTTCATTTTTTCAAAAATTTGGAAAGTAAATTAGATTTGCTTGATTAAAACACCAACAAATTTATGATTCCAGTGACTTTATCAAGGTGCAGGTCCTCTGCAACCGTTTGCCAATTTTGTTTCAAGGTAGTATAAAAGGTCAGAAGTGGTATAAACTATACATATGATCTCACCGTAATACTCCTGGAGAAATGATTGGTTAATAGGTCCAAGACTTTTGTGCCATTTACCATTTGGATAGTTCATTTATTTCTCGGGGTGATAATAGTCAACTCGATAGATTCGTCTGTAAACGAATTGAACACAATATTGACGCATTGGCCCTTTGCAAATACAGTCATGGTGTAAATTGACTGGATTGATTTACAGTTCAATTTAGGTCATGTAGTTGGCTTATTTTGAGGCGATTTCATCGATGGGTGTACGTGTGTGCGGTGTTTCTATTTGTCCAGTGACAAATTGCCTGTCCAATTTCCACTAACAAGATGAACACTGTAAAAAAAATAGCTGTGGGAATAGTGAGTAATTGACTCAATATTAGATATTAAGGGGGACCAGTTGCTATTCTTGCGATTGATCAAAAGTTTGCCATTAAAAACGTTTTGTTAATAAGGGTAAACACGAAAATTATCTCAGGAAATCAATAAGTTATTTTTTTTATTTTGAATTAAATGTCAGACAATGGTAAAAGGTCACCGACCACGTTTGGAGTAATTTTTTTTAAAGTAGACCTTTACAAAAATTTCTGTTCATTGCTTTTTTTGATTTCTTTGCGACATAGCCTATCTTAATAATGAATACTTTATAGAGACTACATTGATATTCGAAGATCGACCATAAAAAACATTCCAATCCATTATGGACACTTAGGCTCCTTACGTTGATATTAGAGAGCTATGACACAAAACATTCCCATCCATTAGGACATCAGCGGCTCCTACATTGATATTAGAAAGTATGGCCACAAATATTCCATCCATTCGCGACACACAGTGGTCCTACAATTGATATTTAGGAAGATATGATAGAAACATTCTCATCCATTACGACATTCAGTGGCTCCTACATTGATATTTAGGAAATATGAAATCACCAAACTTCTCATCCATTTATGACATTCCAGATGGTTCCTACTACATTGATATTAGAAGATATGACACAAAACATTCTCATCCATTACGACATTCAGCGTGACCTACATGATATTTAGGAAGATATGGCACAAAAAGTTCCCTCCTTATACCTTTTTTTGGTCCTACATTGATATTTACGAAGATATACCCAAAACATTCCCACCATTATTACATTCAATGGATTCTCATTTAATCAGGCAGATATTGCCACAAAACATTGCCATCCATTCGGCATTCAGCTGGTCTACATTGATATTAGGATATAAGACACAATTCATTCCCAGCCATTATGGGCATTCGTGAGTCCTTACCTTGATATTTCGGAAGATCTGACACCAAACATTCACATCCATTTGACATTCAAGGGCCCCCTACTACTGATGTTTTGGAATAGACACAAAACATTACCCCTCCATTGATAAACCTTTATAAGGTCCTACACAATATTTAGGAAGATAATGAGAACAAAACATTCCCATCCATTATGACATTCAGCGGGTCCTACATCGAAGTTTTAGAAAGATATGGCACAAAACATTCCCATCCCTTATGACATTCAATGGTCCCTACATTGATATTTAGGAAGATAGACACAAAAAACAGTCCCATCCATTTTCGACTTCAGCTGGTCCTACCGTTGCTATTTCGGAATATAGATACAAAACATTCCATCCATTACTCTTCAGTGCTCCTACATTTGAAATTTTAAGGAAGATATGACACAAAACATCCCACCATTGTGACATTCAGTGGGGCCTACATTGATATTTAGAAGATATACCAACCATTGCCATCCATTACGGCATTCAAGCGGGTCCTACACGGATATTTGGAAGATATGACACAACAACCAAAAACAAAAATATTCCCATCCATTCAGACATTCAGTGGGTCCCTACATCGATTTTAGGAAGATATGACCAAACATTTCCCAATCTATTATACAATGACATTCAGGCGTGTCTAGATTGATATTTATGAAGATCTGACACAATTAAATTCCATCCCTTATACTTCAATGGCCTACATTGATATTTAGAAGAAAGACACAAAACATTCCCATCCATTTCGTTTCGACATTCCTCTTGCCTACATTGATATTTAGGAGATATGAACAAACACACATTGCCCCTCTCCAATTACAACCTTTAGTGGTCCTACATTGATATTAGGAAGATATGAAACAACAAAACATCCATCCACTATGAACATTTCAATGGCCCTACATTGCTGTTTAGGAAGATATGACACAAAACATTTCCCCTCCATTATGACATTCAATGGCTCCTACATTGATGTTTAAGGAAGATATGACATAAACCTTCCCCTCCATTATAAAACCTTTGTTATGTGATCCTATAAGTTGGAGTGAGGTTCCTACATTGATAATATTTAGGAAATAGACACAAATTATTCCCAATCCCTTAGGACATTCATGGTCCTAATTATTTTAGGAAGGATAAGTGATCACAAAACATTCCCATCCTTTAGACATTCACTGTCCACTTGATTGATACAACCATCCCCATCCATTACGACATTCAGTGGATCCTACTTTGAAAATTAGGAAGATAAGACCACAATCATTCTCATCCATTAATGGCATTCAGTGGGTCCTACAATGATATTTAGGAAGCTCTGACACCAACATTCCCCTCCATACAACCTTAGTGGTCCCTACATTGATATTCTATGACGATCTGATACGAATCATTCCCATCCATTATGACTTGAGTGGGTCCTACATTAATATTTCGGAACAGATGACACAAAACATCCCATCCATTTCGACATTCAGCTGGTCCTAAACATTGATATGATTGGGAAGAATGATACAAAACATTCCCATCCATTACGACTTCATGGCTCATTACATGATATTAGGAAGATATGACACAAAACATTCCCACCATTATGACATTCATGGCGTCCTACATTGATATTTAGGAAGATTATGACACAAAACATTCCACATCCATTTGAAATTCAGCGGTCCTAACATCGAAGTTAGAAAGAAAGGATGATGGCACAAAACATTCCATACATTATGACATTCAGGGTTCCTACATGATATTTAGGAAGATTAAGAGCCACAAAACATTCCTCCATTTCGACATTCAGCTGGTCCTACATTGATATTCGGCAGATATGATACAAAACATTCCCATCCTTACGACATTCAGTGGCTTCCTACATGAATATTTAGGAAGATATGAACCCAAAAACATCCCATCCATTATGACATGCAATGGGTCCTAATTGAATTTAGGAAGATATGAACAAAACATTGCATCCATACGGCATTTCAGCGGGTCCTACACTGATATTTTGGAAGATAAAAGATATTAAACAAACATTCCCATCCATTATGACATTCAGCAGGTCCTACATCGAAGTTTAGAAAGATATGGCACAAAACATTCCCATCCATTACGACATTCAGTGGGTCCTACATTGATATTTAGGAAGATATGACACAAAACATTCCCATCCATTATGACATTCAATGGTCCTACATTGATATTTAGGAAGATATGACACAAAACATTGCCATCCATTACGGCATTCAGCGGGTCCTACACTGATATTTTGGAAGATATGACACAAAACATTCCCATCCATTATGACATTCAGTGGGTCCTACATCGATGTTTAGGAAGATATGACACAAAACATTCCCATCTATTATGACATGACATTCAGCGGGTCCTACATTGATATTTAGGAAGATAAGACACAAATTATTCCCATCCCTTATGACATTCAATGGTCCTACATTGATATTTAGGAAGATAAGACACAAAACATTCCCATCCATTTCGACATTCAGCTGGTCCTACATTGATATTTAGGAAGATATGACACACAAAACATTCCCCTCCATTATAACCTTTAGTGGTCCTACATTGATATTTAGGAAGATATGACACAAAACATTCCCATCCACTATGACATTCAATGGGCCCTACATTGATGTTTAGGAAGATATGACACAAAACATTCCCCTCCATTATGACATTCAATGGCTCCTACATTGATGTTTAGGAAGATATGACATAAAACATTCCCCTCCATTATAACCTTTAGTGAGTCCTACATTGATATTTAGGAAGATAAGACACAAATTATTCCCATCCCTTATGACATTCAGTGGGTCCTACATTGATATTTAGGAAGATAAGACACAAAACATTTCCATCCATTTCGACATTCAGCTGGTCCTACATTGATATGATACAAAACAGTCCCATCCATTACGACATTCAGTGGATCCTACTTTGATATTTAGGAAGATAAGATACAAATCATTCTCATCCATTATGGCATTCAGTGGGTCCTACATTGATATTTAGGAAGATCTGACACAAAACATTCCCCTCCATTACAACCTTTAGTGGTCCTACATTGATATTTATGAAGATATGATACAAATCATTATGACATTGAGTGGGTCCTACATTAATATTTCGGAACATATGACACAAAACATTCCCATCCATTATGACATTGAATGGGTCCTACATTGATATTTCAGAACATATGACACAAAACATTCCCATCCATTTTGACATTCAGTGACTCCTACATTGATATTAAGGAAGAAATGCCACGAAACATTCCCATTTAGGGGTTCTACATTGATATTAAGGAAGATATGACAAAAATATTCCCATCCACTATGGCTTATTGCCATTCAGTAGGTCCTACATTGATATTTAGAAAGATATGACACAAAAATTCATATCCATTGAGGTCTTCCTTCCCTCTTAATAAGTCAGTCATCCTTTATAACTACTTCCAACGCCGTCGTTATTCGAATTGATGCTGTACAATGTAAATACTCCCTATTTAAAGTGGTATATTGGTTTGACCATAGTCTCTCGTAGTTACATTGTTTTCTTCTGTAAATACACGCAAAATTGAAAATGTTATGTTTGATATTAAACTCTAAAGGTAAACTCTGATTGTTAAATTTTAATAGCTAGTACATTACGTTCTCAACCACTTTGATAATTTGATTCCATCCCACCCTTCCACCTTTTATTGTGTGTGATTTTATTTTAAGCATATAACGTGCGCACATTAACGGGTTTAATACAAACGCATTTCTGTTCTTCCTGAGTATGGCAGTTCTGTCTTTTGCATTAAGGGCCACGTAATGATCAGAAAAGTAGGTTTGAGATTACTTTAATTTTGGTCCACTAGACGTATTTTGTAACACATTAAATGTGCGATCCTGGCTTTAATTTGCAATAGGGCAATCGAACCACGAAAGCATTTGGAGAAGATGTTAAAACGTTCTTTCCATATACACAGAAAGTTACACCTGCACGGACATAAATTATTAATCGGGTTAACATCAGATGCCCCAATTCGTCATTGTAACTTGCGCTTCATACTCGATAGTGTCTGTCTCCATACTGAAAGGTCTCCTGAGACTAAACAAGACACAATTTTAAAAATGAAAGATGTCAAGCAAATATATCATTTATTGTCACAAGCTATTGTTCAGATATTCTAAAGGGTTACTTCTATAACTAGGTTAACCGTTCAACAAGCAACCTTTAACGCTAAGCTGGGAGTCCAAATTTTCCCAAAGCGGAGAATATTTCACCCAATAAATGCGTGGATGCGTGTTTTCACTCAAATTTAACATTTACTCCTTTTAGATTTCCTCCTTGTACTAAACATTTGCTTCAGTGGAGTATTGAGCTGGTCTCATATTTATTCTCCTTTTTTGTCTCTGATCGCAAATGGAATTATGTTCCTATATTTTGTCTCATACATTTTGTTGATTATTTTTGTAATATTTTCTATTCCCTCTTTCTGTTAAGGATCCCAAAGGAATGAAGCTTTTGTTCTTTAAAAGCTTTTTGGGCTATCCTTGGTACTCCTGTTCATTCATTATTGGTCTTTTGTCTTGTGTATTGTATCATATTTTATATGTATTTTTTATGTGTTTTTATCATTGTATGTATCCTTTTGAGTACCTAATAAAATCAATCAATCAATCAATCAATCAATCAATAACATTAGGAGTACTTTTTTACACTTGTATTTTATCTCTATACAGGTTTTGATCTTCATGATACCTGTGCAGACGCTAGCGTAGCCGTTGCTGCATCTCTCGATTTCATAACCAGCTCCTCCGTGGATGAATGTAACGAGTAAGGTTCAATTTAATATTTTTACTTGTGTGTGCACGTTTAATATCACATACAGGGATGTTTTGAGGTTAATAAATTGCCCTAATTCTGCCCACGATTGATTGTAGAACAATTGAAGGTAATCATCTTATGTTGGATAATAAATTGCTCGCCTAAAGGGAAGAAAAAATTTAGAAACACACTTTATTAAATGTCAACAAGCCGATTGGGATACTTAAAGGCTATAGGCGAGCAGATTAGGGTGGTATTTTTGGCAGAGGTGGCAAGTCGCGTACTACAAGCTAATTTTGGTATTTTTGGAAAGTATAGCTGCTGACAACATCATACACCAAAATTACCCAGAATCCCTTTGGGGGAACATATTGTAATGGCGTTTTCAAAATCGCCGCCATTCTGTGTATTTGGGTATATCGTTTTAATACCGCATTCTTAAATAATTAAGGTTTGAACACCTTGTAACTATTTTTCATCAATGTTGATAAGTAGCGCTATTATTGAATTAACACGTGATCACTTACAGTAGCATAACACAAGAGGGCGCTAGCCAAAATGGCCGCCAATGTGCGTTGAATGACTACTTACTGATTAAAATGGTCCAATTTGAGCTTTATTTGTAAAATAATTGATTAGGCGGTGGTGAAATGTCACATATACTACAAGCTAATGTTGGTAGTTTTGGAAAGTGGGCATGCTGACAAACCAAGATTACCCAGAATCCCTTTGGGCCCACATATTCTAGTGGCGTCTTAACGACTGCCCATTCTGTGTGTTTGGGTATCGTCTCAATACTGCGTTCTTAAATAATCACGATTTGAACACTCTTGTATTAATTTTGATAATTGGCACTACTGTTTAACACGTGATCACTTGCAGCGGCATAACGCTAGAGGGCGCTTGCCAAAATGGCTGCCAATGTGCATTGAATGATTACTTACTGATTGAAATGGTCCAACTTGAGCTTGTTTTTTTGAAGTATTAATTAATTGGACGATGGTGACATATCACTACAAGCTAATAATAATGGTGTTTGGGGAAAGTATGAATCCCAGACAACATCACAAATCAAATTACCCAGAATCCCGAATTCCTATTTATTCTAATGACCTCTTCAACGTGGCTACCATTTTTTGATCTGGGTATATATTTCATGATTGCGTATTAGTACAAAATTGAACACTTTTTTCTTCTAATTTTGCTTACTAATTTTGATTTAAATTGTACTAATATTCAGGTAACATGTGATAACTTACAGTAACATGACACAAGAGAGGGCTTACTAAAGGGTCCCCAATATGCAGGGGGGCACCAAAGTTAATGCACTGAATTTGGGCAAAAGTTATGTTGGGTGCCTGTAGAAACATATTGGGAAATATCCGCTAAAAGTTTGTTTTTGGGAGTGACCATTTTCGTTTAAACCAGGTATCGCCCAGTGCTGAAAATCGGCACAGAGAAAGAAGTCATTTAAGGGGGACTTAATTATCAGGCGCTCACCAGGTGAGCACCGACTAGTGTATCCACCTCTCACTTCTGAGAGGGAAATACACTGCGCTCTCGATAGCTACCCTACGCGACCTTACTTTTGCACAGTATCCCACTGGTAGTCTCAGGCGATGGAAGAAGGTAAGGGGAGGTAGGCACCAGCGCTAGCGTATCCCCGTCTCGCACTGAAAGACTCACCTAGAGCTCTTGATTGCACTCACTTCTACCGGCACACAGTGCTGCAGTAGCAACATCCCCCTTCGTACCAGAACGTCTAGGAGATAAACTCTGTGAAAAGTGGTTGCGGAGATCCATCCTATAGTGTCCAGGATATCATGGATCGACGAGTCTCTGTAAAATGTGTAAAATGCCCAGGAGGAGGTGTGAGCGGGTACATCATGGTACCTAACCCGAGAGCCGACCAACCGATCGTGATGTTTCGGTGTGCGCTACGGATGGTCGAGGCAACCCAGCGGCTAACTGTGTCCTTCGCTGCTGGACCATATGGAAGGGCCGTGGAGATGAAAAGTTATGTCTTCCTGAGCCCTTCGGTACGCCTGACCGGGCACCAGGGTTTCTCCGACTGCCCCGCAGCTAAGGCCAGGTCCGGGAGAAACACTAGGCGTGGTGTGAAAGACAGGGTCTGATTCTTAGCGAGAAAACCCGCCCGTGGGAGGATGGACACGCCATCCTCCGAACACCGCAAGTGAGCCTCGTCAATGGACAAGGCATGTATTTCGGAACCACGTCGCCCGGAGGCGACTGCCGCGAGAAAGGCCAATCCAGGAGACTGGCCCTCTCCAGTAGCTCAAATTCCATCAGACGCTAATAACTGGAGCACTAGCGGCAGATCCCACTCCGGGACGAACCGGGAGACGAAGCGAAAACATGCCCTTCAGCAGATTCGTCAGGATCGGGCTATTAGAGACTACTGTGCCGTCTCTGAAGTCCCGACGGAGTGCCCGAATCGCGGTGCGGTAGCATCTGACTGTTTGGACGCCCAAACCATCATGGAATTTTTTTGTTAGGAAATCCCCGATTTGCCCTACAGACGCGCACCATAGAACCGGCGGAGTCGAGAAACGTAAGATTCTCTAGTTGACTTCCGCCTTGCGTGAGCAGCGAGCGCGGCAGCCTGTTCAGAAAGTCCTGCCTGAGTGTACTGTTGGCGGAAATACGCCAGACACTCGGGTTGAGAGCGCGGATGGTACGCTCCGGGATTGACGTGTTGGCTAGAGGACCGCTTATCAGATCCCCGCGCTGAGGGAGCAAGATGGGGTCCCCAACTAGCAGTTCTAGAAGCCGTGGGAACCACAGCTGAGCCGGCCACGTGGGGCCACCAACAGAACCGGGCAATTGTCGGATCGAGCTACCTTCTCGAGGACTCTCGGTATCATCGCAATGGGAGGGGGGTGCGCAGGCAATGATCCCTGCCCAATCCGCCACCTTTGCATCTCGACCCATGGCTCTGGGATCTTGACTCCATGAGTAGTACACTGAAAGCTGGTGATTCACGGCAGAGGCGAATAGGTCCACGTGGGGATGTTGTAGCCTCTGGAATATTGACCGGCAAAATGCCGGCAGGCAGGTGCCATTCAAATGACGACCCCCTTACCTTCAATGGCGCCTGACATTGCGTGCCCTTCCGGGAGAGGGCTTCCGCTATGACGTTCTCCACTCCCGGCACGTGGGACGCTATTAAAGCGATGTCCCGTTGCCTGCACCACTCTAGGAACCTGACTATCTCCTTGCAGAGACTGGGACTCCTTGCTCCCCTCCTTGTTGAGGTAGGTCACTACCGTCATGTTGTCGCATCGGACCAAGATCACCTTTCCTCTGGTCAGAGCGAGCCAGTGCTTTGACAGTGCCAGGAAGATTTCCCACAGCTCGAGCACATTCTTCTATATACTTCAGTAACTGTGATAGCAACTGAAAAGTGCAGCCATTTCGAACTCCAGAATGAACTAAAACATAAATGGGATGACTTAAAGTTATATAAAATTGAATTCTGTGACCCAAAAAACTTATTCAAAAACACCAAAATCATGTTCATATCTATTTCAGAAGATGAGATGTAGATAATTTTATGTAATGGCAGCAAATTGGCAGCCATTTTGGTGGCCATTTTGGATTTCTGAGTTAAGGAAAACATCAATGATTTCGATTTTAACAAAAACTGAATTCTTGAACCTCAAAAACATTAAAAAACATTAAAATCGTCATCCTATGTACTTCATAAGCTGAGATATAGCTAATTATATAAAATGGCGGCCAGTTTGGATTTTGGCGTGAGTTAAAAGAATAGGACTGGAATGATATACCAAAAAAACAGAATGGTGGCCATTGTGAAGGTTTCATTAAATGTTTTCCACGAGGGATTCTGGGTAATTTTGGTTGTTATGTTGTCTGGATCCATACCTTTCAAAAATAGCAACATTAGCTTGTAGTATGTGACATTTTACCAATTGAACCTTGTAGTCAGTAAATATTCATTCAACGCACATTGGCGGCCATTTTGGCAGCACCCTCTAGTGTTGTGCTATTGTAATTGATCAAGTGTTTGTTAAAATAGTAGTGCTACATATCAAAATTGATAAGAGAATAGCAAAAAAAGTATTCAAATCGCGATTATAAGAATGCAGTATTAAAGCGATATTTGCAAACACGCAGAATGACGGCCATTTTGAATATGTTGCCCCAAAGGGATTCTGGGTAATTTTAGTATGTGATGTTGTTAGCATCCCTGCTTTCCAAAAAATATCAACATTAGCTTGTAGTCCATGCCGTTTCACCACCGCTCTATCAATTACTTGAAAAAAACGGCTTAAATTGGACAATTTTAATCGTTAAGTAGTCGTTCAACTCACATTGGCGGACATTTTGGCAAGCGCCCTCTAGTGTCATGCTATTGTAAGTGATCACATGTTAATTATATAATAGTGCTACTTATCAAAATTGATGAAAAATAGTTAAAATGTGTTCAAATAGCGAGCGCAGTATTAAAACGATATACCAAAACACACAGAATGGCGGCCATTTTGAAGACGCCATTACAATATGTTCCCCCAAAAGGATTCTGGGTAATTTTGGTTTAAGATGTTGTCAGCACCCATACTTTCCAAAAATACCAAAATTAGCTTGTAGTACGCGACTTGCCACCTCCGCTATTTTTAGAGCACTTTTTGGCCATAATCTGCTCACCTACTAATGATATTTCCTTGGGAAGAGCGCGCTCAATTTTTAAACAAATCGTGCTTTTTTTGCATTACATTATAATACTTGTCCATATACTAATTGTTATCTTAAATAGCTAATCTCCAATTTATGTCTTTCATATAGAAAATTATAATTTTGTAATAAAATTCCGGATCCGTAATTTTTATTTTACACAGTATCCTATGGTACTGATATACCACACATAAATGCTCATTACGAAAAAAACCACAAATCCAATTCATCTTAAACTTTTAGGCGACTATCTTTTATTCAACAGACCAAAATATATATATTTTGAAATCTCTTAGTCAGCCTTTAAAGTAACATTATTTTACACGTCCATCATACCCTAGCATATTACGTCTTTCCTCAAACATGCAAATAATTATGTATTTTGTTTCCTGGACCAACTACTGATTCTATTTCATTTTTAGAGAAGAGGACATTTTTCGAGATTTTGTCGGCGTGGTTGGACCTACAACAAGTAACTCTGCCGTGTCTGTTGCCAGTCTTTTCGGCCTCTTCAGAATACCAGAAATCAGCTATTCCGCAACAAGTTCACTCCTTAGTGAAAACAGATTTGAGTAAGTCTTATTTGCTTTGAAAAGTAAATTGGGATCAATGCAGTAGCGTAACAGGCAGGGGAGGTTGGCACCCCAGAGCTCTTTGACCGGGAAGAAAAAGCTTGAAGTCATGCTAAATGCCCTTTTTTGCCTGCTCACTGGGAAATTTTCACTTAAACCAGGAAAATCTGCCTTAAAAAAACCACCGACCTGCAAAATCTGCCTCAAAACTGGGGAATTACCCCCTCTGACAAGTGACCCCTGTTACGCCTCTGTTACGCTCCCGTTCGTGAATACGGGGACTCAAGTGCCAGGTAATGTTTCATTTTGATGTTATGAACAAAAACGGATCCAAATGTGGATGGCCATATTAATTAACACACACACACTTTCCTATGGGCTAATTTAGAACACAATTTTGCTGGAGCGATTTAGCTCAAAATTTGTAATCAGGTGAGTTGGTGATATGTTTCCATGCGAGGAAGAAAACAATTCATGAAAAATTAGAGTCATCCCCTTTAAACACAAAAATAATAGCAATTATAAAGGGGTCATGGCGCAATCGCTATTAGCCTAGTCAAGCAAAGATTTTGCCGGAAGTGGTTACATTTTTGTGTCTAATGAAAGCTACTACTTGTCCTATTTACCCTATGAAATCTTAGGGCCTAAATGTGTTTGGTTTAAATAATTTTGGTCGACCAATATTATTTTAAGAAGATATTCTATTAATGTTTTATTAATTTCAAATCGATATTTAGATACTTCACGCGGACGGTGCCAACAGATTCTAATCAAGCGACTGCTCTTGCCGATATAGCCGCCCACTTTGGTTGGTCAGTGGTGGCTGCCATCTCAACAGACGATCTGGCTTACGGCATTGATGGGAGAGATCTCTTTGTAGCCGAAGCTGCTAAAAGAAATGTTTGTGTTGCCTACACGCAACAAATCAATTCTGAAAGTTCAATTGAGCATCTGCTAAGCATTGTGGAAGACCTTAGGTAAGTGTAACCTGAAATTCACAGAATTTATTGTCAGATAATTTTGGGGAAATCAATTTCAACTTGTAAACAAAGATGCGATATCGTAGAGTGATACATTGTTTTGAATAGCCCATCAGACATTTGTAAGATGTTTGGTACTGCCATATTCGTCTTCTTTATTTCATTCTTTTTAGCTCCTTTTACTGCTTTGCATTTCAATGATAGTATACTGCTATTCAAAAAACACACTGGTGTGTGTAGTAGCCTGTAAATATAAAATATCCTAAATAATCTTTGTAGCGAGAAAGACATTCGTCTTTATTAAAGGGACACAATGGCATGAACAAAAATTCAGACATAATGAAATAGACCCTTACTGAAATCACTTCCATAAGATTTTGAAACAGTAAAAACATCAAGAGTTCGTGGCAGTTCGTGGCAATTCCCGCCACAGAAAATCAATGTGTTGACATCTCAGCTAGAATTTACCGTGTATCTATTTTGTTTTGTGACGTAATTCAAAAGCATTCAGAATGGGATTCAGACATTGTACTTCAGGCTTGTAGTGCAATTAAAAGGGAAATGTGGATTAGCCAGGAATAACGCACATACAATAGCAATGGTCTGTGAGTTGATGACTGCATGTTTTTCAAGTTTGATAAATGCTTGCAGTAATGTCAGCATCCTTGGTTGAGAAGTGAAGCTTTTTTATAAAATGTAAACACCCAATTTTTTTACAAATTTGTGGAAGTAATTTAATTGATGGTCTGAATATTTTGTTCATGCCATTGTGTATAATCCTTACTGAAGTAATTGAAAAATACCAACCTCTTTTGTCCCTATTTAACACTTAGCAGAGAAAGCTACTAGTACAATTGGATCCCGTAAAAAGTTCAAATCTAAGAAAGTCGAAGTTGTTGTTTTCTACTTTTATGTGTCCTACATCTTAGTAATAGCACGAGATAACCGATGTCATTAACTTTCATTTTATGCCCTCTTCGTCCTAAAGTAATCAAACTCGACAATATCCAAAGTTATTCTTCCAGAACGGTTTTTTGACACAGCACACTCCGTGCAGCGAGAATTGCCAGGATCGAGGAGTCATTCTACAATAATACAGTTGCTGTCCCACATGGTTCTTTCCCGCATAGACACATTTTTGCATGCACACAAACAGCCGTTGATTCCGTATGCACCTTCTCATCTTTCTTCCCATTCAACAATCCTGGCTCATACAAAATCTTTCTAAAATGGCGTATAGTGGTAAACACTGACATGTAATGGGTTCCTAGCTTCAGAATGATGCGCAGACCTCAAAGATTCCTAGACAAAACTTTACGCATTTGAACAATAATGCTATTACAATTCATATCGTGATGGGTTGAGTAATTCTTCCAATCGACCCATCCCAACCAATGCCTCAGCAGAGAGACCTGAGTTTCCACCACATGTTTACATATAGATATAGGCATCATACCACAAAACAACCCCAAAGTTTGACTCTTTCCATCCTATTAAAATCTGCTGAGTGTTCTTCAAACCAAAACCAACTTTAAGAGATGCTGTGAATGAATGGTGCCCAAGGACTTAAAATAATCAACTAGTTAACTTTTCAAAAGCACAGCAATAAGGCTCACCAACGAACAACAAACAAGTCTATCCGAACTTCCTCACAACTTATTAAAAGTTCTCTTCCCACTGATTCACGCCATGCTGAAACTAAGTCCTCTCGTAATGTACACTTATCATGGATGAAAAGTGATCAGGTTTAAAAAATCACTTTTCCTCTCAACTGACCTGAAATATTATTCCTGACATTCAGAGCTCACAAATCGCACAAATCGCTGTTTCTTGCTTCTAGCGTTCTCGGTCAAAAACTTCTCATGTTAATACTGACACAAAACCCGAGTTCAGGACTCTACCACTGCTGCTAGTGATCATGAATAACATGAGAGTATGATAAATATGTGGTCGCCATCTGTGACTCAGTCCTTCAGTATGTCCTCTGCAGGTGCCAAAGAAGCGAGATTCTTATAATGATGGAGTGTAAATACTTCTCATAACTCTACTCCTAAATTTGAATGACATCCTCAACAGTCTTTTAGGGAGTTGCCCACAGCCTCAAGAAAGTGGAGAACCGTGGCAGACCAACAAGGACAAGTGACCATCCCTAATCGACTAACATCAGCACATTAAAAATGTTAAGATAATTTGCATTTTCTACAACAACTTCTGAAAGATTACGATATTGTGTGTTTGCAAGAACATGGATTTTTTTTGATTTGAAAATCACTTTTTTCTCGGTATCACAAACGCACGACCATTTCACCAGATGTGTTGATGAAGTTGATCCTATCTCACCCATCCAACGTCCAAGAGGTATGGTGGTACTGCCATATTATGGCCAAAACTTGGTCGTCTTATGTGAAAAGATCAATCCGTGATCATCGATTAATGCGTTGTATACTCATAAAGGATATTAACATCCCATACAATTTATGCATCATCATCTTACAAGCCATGGATGGTTACCGTCCCTCTGCTTCTGATTATGTATGACACTATCGCCAGAATCACCCGAGATGGTTGCAAAACATATTGTGATCATTATGTTGATCATTTGCGGTGACTTAAATGCTACCATTGAAAGGAGATCCGAGACATCATCAAGGACAGGGCTCTTAGAGAACTGTGCAAATCGCTAAATCTTACTACTCCGGTCAACTTCCCATCTGGTAATACATTTACGCACGGGAAGGTCTTCGTCAAATTGATTGACCCTCCTAACTACCTATCAACCGAAGACCTGCGCATTCAGGATGTATGGCACGAACAAAATGAAGCTCCTAATACGGGTGCTGACCACTCTGCGCCGTCCTAGACTTGAAGTGCAAAAGATGACCAGCTATGACAACATTATCCCTGGTAAAAAACCACATTACCACACGAGCTAAGTTGGAAAAAGCCGACTTGGAAACCTACAAAATGAAAGTCGATGCATCTCTGGCCGATTTAACTTTCGTGTCTGATGATCCCATTAATGTTTTAACTTGGGAACATTCAAGCAACTTTACAGGATTCTGCTTCATCAGCAGTACACTGGGTAAACCTCCAAAGAATAACCAATTTCAAACAGGGTTCACCTGAATCTCCAGCTTTTGACGTTAGCAAAGACCCAACATATTTAATATTAATGCAAGCTAGACGCTGTAATAATGGAAACAGTGCGTCCATACATTCAGCAGTAATTTCTGCTGACAAGGAGCTAAAACGGTCAGCTAGTCAGAAACAAAGACAAGAGAATGCTCGTCGGCAGAACTACGCACTATGATGACTCTGGCTGCGAGACCAAAACGTCAGACTCTCTTTCTTAAAACTCATATAGCCCGAGTAACAAGACTACAATGAAACCAATGAAATGCTGTACACGGTGAATCACTTGCTGTGATGATGACACCTAAGAGGATGCTTGGGCAACATATTTTGCTGATCTTAGTCATCCTGCACCTTCTCCCTTTTATGATATGGCATATAAAGATCGTTCGATACAGACCATCAAATACTTCCACTCCTAATGCCATTGATCTCTCAAA
This sequence comes from Ophioderma brevispina, assembly GCA_023653785.1. NCBI lineage: Eukaryota > Metazoa > Echinodermata > Ophiuroidea > Amphilepidida > Ophiodermatidae > Ophioderma > Ophioderma brevispina. The sequence goes on along the minus strand of JAMKCH010087640.1, from coordinate 60,121 downwards.
TTCGTCCCGACCTGATGTTTTCAGAGATGAGGTGTGTAGAGCTATCATTGTGGCTTAAACCCAAAAAAGGCTCCTGATAAAGCCGGTATTCAGATTAACTCTGAAGTTGTGTATGCCGCCTATTTTATCTTGGCTGTCATCTTCTCATCAATTTTGAAATTTGGTGAAGTTGCCTGATGTGTTTAAACAAGGTCACTTACTATACCGATTCTCAAGAAGGGAAAGTCCAGTCTTAACCACGACAGTTAATGTTATCGGGGAATACCATCACAATCAACGATTGGGAAAGTATTTGAAACACCCTCTCTGAAAATTGAAATCCTACACTATCCCTATGCAAAGTAAGCTGCAGAAAGGTTTTGCAGCAGTACCTATCTATTATGCCGCTCTTATTCTTTCCGAATTGATGAATGAAGCTTTAGACACCAATAGCGAACTCTTTCATTGCTCCTTGAATGCCATGAAAGCGTTTGATGTTGTGTATCCCACCATCACTTATGAGGAAGTTAATATTTTACTGGAATTGATCCCACAGTTTGGAATTCTATAATTGTATTCCAACATATCCAGCCAAGTGAGATGGAAAGGAGGCGACCTCGCTCGTGTATACAGCATTGACTTGGGTGTTCGCCAGGGTGGTGTGTTCTCAGCAGTAAACTACAAGTCATACATTAATCCACTTTGCTATCTATAGAGAAGGATCTACAACGGTTCAAAATTAGGCCACGTTATACTCTGGTATTCCTACTGCGCTGATGATTGACGACTTACAGCAACAAAGAATACGATCTCTCCCACATATATGCTCAATATATTCACTTACTATGCAATAAGGAAATAATGTCGCTTCATCCCGAGAAGAGTGTCGTTATGATCTTTAATCCTCACAGTGAAGACTCCGAAATGTAATACCCAATGGAAACCATCAACATCATCTTTACCTGTTGTGACTGATTTTAACCATCTAGGCATCAATATGAACAACACTAAACTTCCAACCATATCAAAGCTAGGATCGCGGTAGCAAGAAAAACTGCCTATGCACTGATGGGTGCTGGTGTGCATGGCGTCAACGGTATAAGTCCAGTAACATCTTGAATTGTTCAACATTATTTCATCCCTAGATACCCTATGGTTCTTTGAGATCCTACTCTTCATGCAAAGAAATCCAGGAAGTAAATTGTATCATAAAAAATTTCTCAACAAATCCAAAATCTCCCCATCGTACCTCAGATGCTAATTGTCTTCATCGGTTGGCGCACTTCCTCTAGAAGCTATCTCGAAATCAGGATGTTAAATCTCTTTGGCGCTAAATAAAATGTAGATCTGTATCCTTGAAAAAAGAATCGCTGTAAGGCACTTGCGTTGACGAGTTTGGAAGTCCAATATTTGGTTCACTCGTGTGTATAAGTGTGTCTCCAAAGTAAAACTTCCCGATCCGCAATCTTACTTGAGAACCCCTCAATAATACAAACATTGTGTGAACAAGTCAAACTTCATGTCAACTCATCTGTAATGTGCATTTGCAAAATTTCTGTTCTGTTCTGCCGCTATTATAATTCCCTTAGATACATCAATCTAAATGCGTTGTGGTATTGGAAAATTGTCATCATGGTGTGGGCCTTCCCTTGCCCTCCTGGCTACCCCCTCTTTGGCCTTCTACCCTGCCCCTCCTTCGGCTTCCCCTTTTCTCCTTAAGCTTATACTCCCTCTCCTGCCCCTCCCTAACGCTAGGCTTTTTTACACGGACTTAACTTCTGCCCCTAGTCCTTTTGTGGCTTTAGCTATCCTAAACTGCTGACCCAAGTACAATGGATTTCAAAAAGCACAGTTAAGGTCCCCCCCGAATACTAACAGGTACATCTACCTACAACAAACAGAGCAAAATTCATCAATACAAAGTTGATGGCACATGTAAATTGTGCAACCATGTTTTGAAAATCGTGAGCATTTTCTTGTTACATGTCGAGCTTTAGAGGTACATCGTACTCCTTTCATTACACAATTACATAATGCTATACTTACTGACATGATGAGAAAGTAGGAAGAAACTCTTTCACATCCTTTCCTATCTAACCCAGGTCTCATTGAATTGCTTCATCCCAATGCATGGGTTTCCTGCCTTTGACCCCTAACCCATTGAAACCTATTACTAAAATTTGTGCTTTAAGCTTCATACCGCTAGACTCCGCCTGATTAATGAACTTGTGTATAACCTCAGGCTAATCATATTCTTACTTACGACTATTACAACTGCTGCTACTCGTAATTAGGTCTATTATTTACCATATTGACCACCACTTGCCAATTGGTCATACAATTGTGGACATGGAAACTACATGCCAATTATTGCTTTTTTGCCTTGCCAACTTTGTCCAATTATGATGCCAATGTGACATGTGTTTCTACATTAGTGTCACTCAGCTTTATATATTACGTCTTGACGGTGCTTCCTATAAACAGAAGGAACTACTACTACTAACGACTACTACACTACTACTCCTACTACTACTACTACTACTACTACTACTACTACTACTACTACTACTGCTACTACTACAATAGCGGGGGCATTGAAGGACGGACGTCACACTTCTGAAATCAACCTTATAGTTATTGAAGATGTCGTGAATAAAATTATTATTTTAACCATGTCAATGTACAGCCAAGGGTTACCTGAAAGCCAGAGTATTTATTCTAGTGCACTGTAAAACATGCACACTATAATAACGGTTTAGCTTGAACTTAATAAAAAAAGGTTCAGTTTCATTCTTATTAAAAAATGCGTTAACACCTTTTGGTCTGGTGGATGCTACTTTAATTAAAATCACCGCTGCCAAACTAAACGATAGACTTCTCTGATGGAATAACAACATTCTGGTTTCTAATTTGGTCGCACGTGCACTTAAATGCCGAACCAGCAACGCCAAACATCATTATCAAGACCATTATTTTGTACTGGAGGATTCGGCCATTAGCATTTAACCAAATTACAGATTTTGTTGGAAAACATAATTCAAACTCTTAGCTTTCCCACTTATGTATCATCTAAAAACACAATTCCAAATTAGTTGGCTAACTGCATCTAGTGGTACAGTAGGATGAACATATTCTATGAGTATCACAATCGATATTAAATAAATAGACACCCTAATTTTTATTTCAATTCCTTTTCATTTTTTTCAAACTAGTCATGCAGTAGGCCATTGACCTTGAAAAAGAGCCAGCACAAAATATTTGCCCTTCAACAGTCGGCAGACAAAGAGATGTTCCATTGTCTGTGTTGATATTTCACTACTACAGGTAGTGTCCTGATCTGCTTCCATTTAGCCCCACTTCTGCTTGGAAACCTTAGATCGGCCAACAAAGTTTACATAGTTCATTTCATGAAAAAGAAATCCTTACCAAACTTTTATTTAATCCAATGCATTCTGGACAAACATTCTAAAGAAATCATTCACTTTGGTACTATTAATTTGTAAGCCCTATTTTCTTCAGCATAACTTCATATTAAATAAATATTTTGTGAAAAAGGATTATTAACGTAATAAACGACATTCATTCCGATATAATCATTTTAAATTGATATTTAACTTACAATGCCGCATTTTTTGTTTTATATTACTTCAGGTGAATTCAGGTGCAACCAATGGTTATAAATAAAAGAATAACATACGAATAACAGAGTGGTTTAGCAGTTTCTAATCTCTGTAGTATATTTGTCCCAGTCATTAGCAATGCCTCTAGGATCAAAATGTCTTTCACCGCGATTCTCGAAGCGTTGGCGGATATTTCATTGACATTCATCAGATAAAGTACATTGCAATTTAGCAATTTACCTTAATGTTGCCCTAATAATGTTAACCATTGACTCCATAAAGACATGGCTGTCAGTAGTAGTAAATATAGCAATGGATAACTGCCATAATTAATCGATTTGGATATATGTAGTCGTCTGTACGTCTTCGTTTCAAATAAAAGAAACCCATCCAAAACAAGTGGACTTAAAAAATAAATGGTTAATTGTAAGATGCCATGTTTTATTTTTTTTCTCAAATAGGAATCCTGTAAAAGACAGCCAATAACAAAGAATAGCAAATGACGTTAAGTAAGCTGTCTATGAATGAAACTAAATTATGTGTGCCGATATTCTTACGAAAGTATTAGATCCCATGTAGGTATCATTATGTTTGAAGGATTTAACTTACATCAATATTTTGCACAATCAACATAATTATATACAAATTAAAAAAAAAAAAAAAAAAAAAAAAAGTCAAACTTTAAAATTGCTAGGTAACATAATCAACCAGTTACTTGTGTGAAAAAGTATGAAAAAAGTAATTCAACATTAAATAAACATCTAAACAATGGGGGATTTTTGCAAACCCCTCATAATTTGCTAACGATAAATTTCATCTTACAAATAAGATAAATGTAGGCAATTGCGTATATCATCATTACAGGAGCGGAAATATGGGAGGGGGCGGAGGGGGCGGCGCGCCTCCCTAGTAATTCTGCAAAATCTTGCAAAATCAGCCTCAATATTTGGAACAAGTTTAGCCTTTCAGCCCCCCCCCCCCCGGTAATTTGACGTTTTTCAAATATTGGATCCGCCCCTGCATTACGTTGTTTCTAAGCTTTCAAATCTTTATTCCATGCCACCATGTCCTTTCAATGCTGGTATTAAAGTTATGTATTGCCTTGAAGGTGTTTTTGAGATGGCTGTCCATTTGGGAGAGCCACATTAAGAAACACTGATCCGAGACAAGACTTGTTTGTCTCATTGAATGTATTTTCCTGATGATTCTGCATAGTCGGGAAAATCCACAGTTTTGACACAGGCGGTTTGTGTTCTGTTTTTCAAGTATTTCTCATCTTCTTTCTGTCAATCTTGCTCTGGGCATACATGGACGAATTTCTAATGTAGTCAATTAAGAACTTAGGTTACCTTGGCCATGCCAGATTTCAGAACAACACAAACATGCAGAGAATACAAAATAATCATCTGTTGAAATATCTGAAATGTTCAGGTGAAGCGGATTTATTGTCTTCGCATATTTTGATAATCTGGACGAAAACAAGGACCCTAGTAGTTTAAGTGAGGTGGATCAAATCGATTCACGTACATGTAATCAATTCAGATGGCATCCTGTATGTTAAATCCACCAACTGTTTAATACTTATTGTATCTTATTCAAGGGAACTACCAAATATTAAGGTCATCGTAGCTTTTGCTACCGAGGAACCGATGTTGAAACTATTTCACGTCTTTGCGTCCAATAATGCATCAGGATACACTTGGCTGGGAACTGATGGTTGGACCTTGTCCGTTGCTGTGAAAAACAGTTCATTGACAACTGTCACGAAGGGCATGCTGGGTCTAAGATTGCACACAAAAAAGATAGATGGATTTGAAGAATTTCTACGATCTCGTTCTCCTTCAACTACTAACTTTACAGATCCATTCATCATTTATTATTGGGAGGACGCTTTTAGATGTTACTTGACAGAACATGGTAAAAATGTAAAGGGCTATGAGAGGAGATGTGTCGGGAATGAAACTCTGGCAGCAGATGATCTCCTATACGACTCACCCTTCATTTCAGGTGTGTCGGATGCTGTGGAAGTCGTAGCTCAGGCGTTGCATGAGGTTCTTGGGTGCAATTCTTCAGATGGCTGCAAAGACTACCAGAGCGGTGTACCTGGAGATCTGATGCTCCAATGTATGAAGAATGTTAATATTACTGGATATTCGGATTATCGCATTGATTTCACTGGTAATGGCGATTTATCATCGGAAGCATGGTAAGATGACACAAATAATGTTTGTTAGAACGTCGAAATTGTTGTGATTCTAATGAAACATTTCTAAGCCGATCACCGATGTTTTGAAGAAGCACAACAGAGTTCTACACATTACGTAATTAATGTGTTTTTCAAAATAAGTGTTATTCCCCACCATGAAAGAGCGCCAAAACGTTTGATAAGATTGGCATGTTTATTAAATATGGCGGATTAAAATCACTTACTTTCTAACGACAGCTTGCTGATTGTAGTCCAGAAGGAATGCAGTACATGAACCTAAAGCGGCTTCCAAAGGCTGCTAAAAGAATTGTACGGGTTTGTTAGAGTTTGCTTAAATGTAAACTGGATAAAATTGGATTGGTTGTATAGACGGGAAATGAGATAACGTTCATGGAAGATGGAAGCACTTCCATCACTGTTGGACTCGGGAAATTGAATAGCAAGAAAAAGGTCACGTGATAACTTGAAAACAACTTTTTAATCACACCATTGACTTTATGCTGTTTGTCATGGAATCTGAATACGTATCCAGACATGATTTGCCCCAACCGCGTGATTTATCATTCAAATTGCACTGAGGGTGTCTCGGATTGTCAGTAGCAAATTTTAAGTATTCCAATTTCCAGTACTTTGGCATGAAATTCCAGCTAGGAGTATCAGAGGAAAGTAATAAATGGTGCTTGAATGAAAAATTGTTTATAGCGAGTGCCAACTGCTTCTCAAAATATGCTAGCAAATTTTAATTTTTCTTGAAATCACTTGGACTGAGTCACACAATTGTCAGTACTTCGGCATGGAATTTTATATAGCGATTGGCCAATGCTTCTAAAACTATACTAGCAAACTCTTATTCGTGGAAACATTCCATCGAGCTAAGAATGTCACCTGAAGCATGAAGGCAATGTATTAAATAGTGACTGTCCACCGCTTATTAAACTATGCTAGAAAACTATCATTATTCATTGAAACACTTGTGCTTATTTATATTGCCGGTGTGGCAGGAGATGTAGTCCTCCGGACTCACAGTCCGGCTACAACGGTGAAGAATAGTGCACTCGATTCAGTTGACTCTTCACGCAACATTAGTTTCACGCTTTATAACGTTGTCGTCTATGGAGCCCGGACTATGGTTCTTGTCGTACCATACCTCCTTTTACACCAGTACTTTAACATGGAAGTCGAACTAGGAAGCAACAAATGGTACTGAAATGTACACTTTAAATTGTACGTTTAATATTACTGGGAACATTTGACCTAGTAATGTAATTGCCAGTATTTTGAAATTCCAGTTGAGAATATCAAATATTTCCACGAATAATGAAAGTTTTGGTAAACAGTGGCCAAACGCTATACAAAATGTCCATTTTATTAGTCTCATCTGATATTCCTAGCCGGAATGTTTGCTGAAAAAATAAAAGTTTGTTAGCATAATTCTATAAGTGGTTGCCCACTGCTATATAAAACAGCGACGGTGGAACGATTTTCAAATGGAGGGGTCACTTGGCACATTATATGAACAATTTTCACTACCGTTACTATCTCATGAAGCTATGATAAGCCCGACGTGTATCTGGCGTGTTTCATAAACTACTTGGAGAAGTGCGGGGGGGGGGGGCAAGCCCTCCACTTGCAACCATGGCCACCTGTTCCCCCTGGTTCCGCCTCCCCAAATAAAAGAGTCCCATGCCGAGGTACTGGCAATTGTATGAATCAGCTCCAGTGTTTCCTGGAATACTGAAAGTTTGCGATATTTTGATAAGCAATTGGCAATTTGCTATATAAAGTGTCCATTTCATGCCATTTATTGATTTCATCCAGGCTGATGTTTCTAACTGGAAGGCCGCGCCGCAGTACTGACAACTGTATGAATCCGCTCAATTAAGTGATGTAAGTTTGCTGGTATAGTTTGATAAGCGATGGATTATCCCTAAAAATGACCAATCTATGACAATATTTGCTTTTATCGGATATTCCTTGCTGGAATTCATTTATCGGCTATTTTACTGGATATTCCTAGTTGGAATTCATTTATCGCTATTTTGAATTCATTTATAGGCTATTTTGAAGTCATTTCTAGCATGTCTGGGTATGTTTTCCTTCTGGTGTGCAATCGGTAAGTTATCGTTCGCCCGCTCTTTTAATCCGCCATATTTAGGGAACATGTTCATCATATCAAATGTTCTTTGCACTCTTGGATTCTGGGGAATAACATCTGTTTGAAAAACAAAACTGTGGCATTCAATACGTCTTGCGTAGTTAAGAACCCATGGTACAATTTGAAATTAATTTATGATTATGATATACAGTGCGTATCAAAAAAAAAACGCAACAGGATTTGTTTTCAATTTTGTGAAAATATGATTAAGTTTACAGCAAATACAGAAATAATACCACCTTAAAGCTACGCTTCTCCTCTTTCCAATGATATGTTACTCGCCCATACACGGTCATGGATAGCTGAGTAAATGCCCTCTCTTGACAGCAAGCCATTAGCTCCGGAATCACATGCTGATTCAAGATTTCCAGGTAGCCATTTCCGTTCATGTTGTTCTCGAAAAAGAATGGCTCCAATAACAAACCATTCCCACAAATGCCACCCCAAACATTCAGCTTCTCTCGACTGAAGTTCACATCAAAATTGAATTTTGGAGGATGACCTTTTGGAGCATACTCCCGAACATTAAATGTTGTCACCTTCCCATTCATCCAAAACTACACTCATTGCCAATGACAAGATTGGTGAGGAACCGGTTATTTCCTTGACATTGGTCAATTAATCATTAAAGCCTTGTCGTCGTATAGCAAGTTTGTGCCGAATTTTCATTTGATATGGATGCCATCTGGGATCAAGTCTGGTGATACGATTAATGTTGCAGATGGAATTCCTAGACCATTTCTTCTGGCACTAACATTTTGTGGATTCTGCTGTAGGAGATGTCTAACTGTCTCAATGTTCTCATCAGAACGTCCTGTTCGTGGCCTTCCAGAGTTCCCTCTATTGCGATTAAGACTGCTTCCTGTATTTCGCAATATCGTGTTTTTGGGTAAAGGGTCACGTTCAGGAAATTGCGCTCGAAATGCCTCTTGCACTGCCGTTGAATTTTGGGTGCGAGCATACTCAGTTACCACAAAGACCCTTTGCTCTGTAGTCAATTGAGGCATCTTGGACACTGATGAAAATTAATAATCATGCTTCTACACATGCTTTTTGCTGGGCTAGAACCTATGACAAGCAAATCCTTGCAAAAATTCAAAGATTATGTAATGACTCACCTCACTGAACATTTGAAAAGAGAGGAGATGGAGATTTGAAGAGAAATCAAAACACCTTTTCACTTATTAAAACTTGGTCCCAATCCTATTTTCTCCCATTGTTGAAAAATCTTGATTACTCAGCCATCCATGAACGTGTATGGGTGAATAACATATCATTGAAAGGAGGACAAGTGTTGCTTAAGGTGGTACTACTCACCTTGGCGTAAACCCAATGAAATTTTCAAAAACTTGACAACAAATCCTGTTGCGTTTTTATACGCCCTGTATAAATCAGACTGAATGGTATAGTCATTATAAATAACGTACAGTCTCAGTCATACATGTTTTCTAAAATAATTGAAAGTCTCGGCTTTAACCGCTGAGTGCACCCTGTAAAAAAACCTGATCTATTATATATATATATGATTATAGAAATGATGTATATAGCAATGATGGTATACTTAATTAGATAAAGCATTTCGTACTCAAGTTTACAAAGCATTCATTGTATTCTACTCTCATCTTACTAATTAAATTATGACATTCTTGCTTGGGGCAACACATTAAGAGAGTATTTATGTTACTTTTTTAAACTTCAAGAGCGATCGATAAGAATTTTTTTTGAGCGTCTATAAATCTCTTCGTCATTTTTTCATACTCATCACATACTGAATATTTTTGGATATATTTTTATTTTGATATATATTTCCAATAAATTGGAAATTTGAGGATTTATGTATCGAATACTGACCAGTTAATAGGAATTTTTAAAGAATATTTTATCAAAAGACAACATTTGCAATCCCATTAATATCGATAAATATATTACAATGAACAAGAAAACATATTGCTCAAGGACATAAGAATGGCAGGTCCAACTCACTTAAGATATCGGAGCTGTGTTGTTATTGTTGTACTTGTTTGATGTTGTGTTCTCTGCGTAATATTAATTGGTACTTTTATACGGGGAAGGTGCTTTCTGGACAGTTTTGGCATTTTGTAATCGCCTCCATATCGTTATTTTTTATCATTTTATTGTTCATGATGTGGAAATAAATCTTTGAATCTTTAAGGCTCTTTTAATCTAATATTTATGTTTTTCCCCGCTAGGTATGACATCATAAATCTTCAGCCATCCTTCAACTGCTCTCAAGAATTCGACTTTGAAGTAGTAGGTCAATGGCGACGATCACGAGGAGGCTTAGGCAATGTAGAAAACGTCTTCTGGGCAGATAAAGACACATGTGATTGGAAAAATAAACCTGACAATGCGCATCCTCCTACATCTTTTTGCAGCAGATCATGCAGACCAGGAGAACGCCGGACATCTCATGGACTATCTCTCTGCTGCTGGGATTGCGTTCTTTGTCCAGATGATCATTACAGTGATTCCCCCGATGCCATAAGCTGCATGAATTGCACTGATGAACAGGTATCTAACGTCAACCGAACAGGATGCGTTGACTTGCAGAAGATCTATCTCAATCCAGAAGATGATTTAGGCGTGGCCATTTTCTGTATCGCTGCATTTGGTGTTTTAATAACGCTGATTGTTTTTGTTATATTCACCGTCAAAAGAAAAGTTACAATTGTATATTACGCTTGCGCAGAAACTCACGCATTTTCGATTTTGATTAGTATCGTATTTTGTTTTGGTTTCGCCGGCTTATCACTAATACCAGCCAATGAAATTTCGTGTATGATCATTCATGGAATTCAAATGTTGCCAACTACAATACTTCAAGGCCTTCTTATTCTTACTGCTTACATTGATTACAAGAAGAAGTCTCAAGTTCCAATGACGAAACAATTGCTAACCATGTTACTGGTCACGGCTTTACACGTGATATTTTCAGTTGCCTGGAACTTTACAAGCACCCCTGAGGTACGCCACACAAAGGACAAAAGCGCTGAAGTCATTTATGTTGACTGTGGCTCCAGTACAATCTTCGATACTAAAACAATTCTTATCCTTTACCACATAGCCTTGGACTGTACAGGTATGGTAATCGCCTACAGAATAAAGGACTTAGTTGAGAATTTCTACGAAGGAAAGTTTGTATTTTTTACATTTGTAATACACGTGATGCTGTGGGTCGCGTTACTTGCGACATATTTGGCAATCACGCCAGGCAAACATTTCCAACCAATAATTGTCGCCTTTGGAATGCTGCTGACAGGGTTGATAACACTGGGAAGTATATATGTACCTAAACTGTACGTCATGAAAACAAAAACTGAAGCCAATGAAAGAGTGAAGGTGAATAAGAAGAAGTACATTGACGGTGATGTAGCAGACGCAGAGAGAAAACATACGGCACTAAAGGTTATTCACTCAGTGAGTCGTGCATGTACACACATTCTTTTCTGTTTTTCCATAATTGCATAATAATGTCATTAGTTTCATGTCTTTGGTTTCATTTTTTCAAGATCTCTTATTGTAAATTCCAGTACTTGTTTATCAATTAAAGCAATAACGGCACTTTTTAAAGAGCGACCCAATTTCCCAAAAATTTGAGATTTTTGAACAGTTGCATTGGTAGCTGGCTCGAACATGTCCATACGAAGGAATTTTGTAATTAGGATAATTGATATAGTATGCTGATAATATACGATGCAGCTGGAAAGGTCCTTCCAATATGATCAATATGATATAGCCAGGAAATAGCGCCATGTACGTGTCTACACTCATCTATTATTTGTTCCGTTGGTTCAGGTAAGTCAAGTTAGAGGTCATTTTCGTGAGGTGGCACTATTTTCACAATGGACGGACAGAAATTTGGTGTTTCCAGTTCCGCTGTTAAATTACAAGAATGATCTAATTCTAATTACAACATTGCTTCTTTTATTACTAATACGCACTTACCATTCGTAAGTATAGTTTACTAGACAATTACTGACACAACTGTGCCAAAATATCAAATATTGAAATTTGTGAGCGGTCTTCAAAAATATGCTGTTATTGCTTTAAATTGTTCGCCCCCCTCGCTTCTGTTAAAAAAACTAATCGCATTCCCCTTAATTTTATTAGATTTCCCCATTTAAAAGTTCATAAATTCCCAGTTTCTCCTTGATTAAAAGTTTCATGTTTCCCTCTTACATACTCGAAATAAAATATGCTGTAACGGGTGAAAAAATTCCTCACAGTATTTTGAAAGGAAAAGAGGTCCACTCATTTTGGACTAGCCCTGGTTTAAACCCAAGTCTAAAGTTAGACTCCCTTTCAGAATACCAGTCATAAACCGTGATCTTGTCGTTTGATATTGTGCACTCGAGCTCACGCGCATGCGCATTTGTTTCCACTTGGGTAAGATAATGACGTTTTGGTGATGTTTGTTTGTTATGATATAGGATCCTACTGTTAAAAAGGTGCTCCTGGAAAATTATCGGAAGGCAATCAAAGCTGCCAAAGGGGAAAAACTTCAAGCCTTGCGAGTAGCAACTATGTGTAATGAAAAGCTAGACGATCTTCAAATCAGGTAAGATTATTAAATCAACAATCAGTCATTGTTTTCAAACAGTTCAATTTTGATCTTAATCTCTTAATTGGGATTATTGCGTCCCATCAACAGAAAACGGACAATAGTAACCCATGGATAATTCTACATGATACTGCGATTTTCTAAATATTCTATACCTTGTATTCCACTTTATAACCACAAGATAACTTGATTAATAAGAAAATGCTACTTTTTGCACATATTGACACGTGGATATGATCGACCCATCGCGGTTTAGGCGTATCCTTGAGGATTGGGAATATCGTTGACAATTATTTGCGCCATCTTGAGCAATTCCGTGACCGTTTGAAGGTTAATTAATTCATTTAGCAAGGTTCTCTCGTGTAAATGTGGGCGGAATCCAGGAGGGGTAAATCAAAAATGAACATTTTTTGGATTGCTGTAGAAAGGTAACCAGAGTGTCCGTCTTGTTTGTCAACAAGGACAAAAAGGTGTACTTACTATCTGCAAATTATGATTACGGAGACATAAGACAAAACTCGGCAAATGTCAACCATCGTCACTGAAGGTACAATCTTTAATATTGCGTCGATTTCTCTAAAAATTATCTCAAATTGTTCATCTTTCCACAAGGATTATAATAAAAGTACTATAGTTGGCATTCCCGCCTGCATTTTGTTGTTAGGAGAAATGACAAACTAGGCCAATAACATTGGCCTGTATTGATTCCTCAACTTCAGAAATACGTCGATGTCAATTATTTTTGTCTTTGAGGAAAGATGAACAATTTGAGCCCATTTTAAATTAATAGCAGCCATATTTAAGATGTAACCTTTCGTGATTTCCTTTGACATCTGACGCGTTTTGTCTTATATCTCTATAACCTACGACCTATGGTCATAACAAAACGGACACTTTAGTACCTCTTTACAACAATCCAAGCATTTTTAATTTCTGACCTCTGTATTATGGATTTCCCCCTCCTGGATTCCGCGGTCCGCCCACAATTTCACGAGGGACTTTGACCCTCATATTGAAGACAAATGCATGAGAAATGCACCTTCGCTCTCTGCGGTCACGGAGATGCTCCAGATGCCTCGTTATTGGTGCGTGAAGCCTTTGGACGAATCGCAATGTCGCATTTTGAGTAATGGGCAGTAGATGTTATAGAATACCTAATACGTAACCAATGAACTGCAGTGCAAAGACTTGAGTAAAGAATATCTCGCAAGTGCAATAGCTGCCATTTGTCAGAAATTCCCATCAAACATACTAATGCCAAGTCTTTGATCAGTGGCTCTTGAAATGGTCCTTCAGGCGACTGTCGCCTGAAGAACCATTTCAAGAGCCACTGATCAAGAAAAGATAGAGTTATCCCTGGGAGTTATCCTAATGCGAATACATGACAACACACAGATGTATCACATGGCAGCTATTGTACTTACGACGTTGTTGCACTCACATGCCGATCTGTATTGCTCTGAATTGGACATCCGCTTTTTCTGCGCCGGATGGATCATTTCATGAGATATGTTCATGACGAGCGGTACAACTGAATAGTCGTCGAATGAAAACAAACTTGTTCACATTCTCCTCGTGTTCCGGTGATTCTAGTGAATAAACGTTTACACATGATTGATTTTACTGTGTGTTTTGTCTGTTTAATAGATACTGGAAAATGATCGGAGCGCAGAAGGATATGATCCGCCGTATGCGTCAAAGACGAGTTATGGCCGTAGTTGGGTCGTCCTTAGTGGAAGCTATCTACTGTTAAAATAGTTCAAATTACAAACATGGTTAAATTACTTATAAAGCTGAAACTGTCAGGTCACCTTGAATAATAATTTATTTCTTATACTGAAATATGTATATATTTAAAAGATAAAGTGCAATGCATTAGTTGTTATGAAGTGTCGTCAATACTGGTTAATTTTGAATTTTGACGTGAATATTTGTTTACTCCTCAAAACAGAATGTATAGGTCTTCTCTGATTTGGCTTACTGTATTTTGCGCAACGAAACGAAACAGGCTCAGTGCTAAACATTATAAACATACGAAGTTCTTTAACACTCGGTAAAATATTTGATGACAGCTGCAAACATCTTTTGAAAAACGCATGGTAAAAACGTAAACAAATTTTAAACTGCAATGATCTGTAACAATGAAACCAATACCTTGGTTTATATTTTTTAATGTTTGTATTTAGGTGTTCAAAATTTTGCTGTTTAAAAAGAGGTTTGTTTAAAGTTTTAAACAGCATTATTCAATATCTTGTTATAACAAGTTGTTTTAAATAAGGTTGTATATGTTTTAAACAATTTTTAAACAACTGCCGTTTATCCTGGTCACCGTCCAACCTTGTTTAAAAATAAAATTAAACAATTTGTTTAAAACATTTAAACAACTGCTTTAAACTGCTTGAACTTTTAAGCAAGTCATTTAATTTCTTGAACAAGTTGTTTCATTTTCAAAGAAGTTTGAACGAGGACCAGAGTAAACAGTGATTTTTAAAAATGTTAACAACTTTATGTTTGGGCTTTTACAGCTCATTCTCTTATTGTGTCAATTATTTTTTAGGTATGTTTTATATATCTGTTTCTGTATTTTTCAAGTAATTCAAATCATTATTATTATTAGATTATTATTAGATTAAAGGCTGACTCAGAGATTCCCATCATATTGCGTGTTTGCATGCACATTATTCTTGTGAACATAGTTAAGCTCAATTCGATGTCCTTCATAATTATAGAAAATCGCTACTTCCTAACACAATTCTGGATCCGATTTTTTTTGTTATACTCGTTATCCTATGGTACTTAAATGTTTATTGCATCAAAACGAACAATCCGATTCATCTCAAACATCACAAAATGAGTAATGTCGATCACTATCTTTAGGCCTAGTTAGGGCCGTACGCAGGATTTATTTGGTGAGGTGCGGGACTTCGAATTTTTTTGGGTAAAGTGGACCTAACCTTCCTTTAAGCGGCCCTTTTTTGGACTTTTGAACATATCATCACTTAAAAGTGGACTTTTTTTATTTAAAAATTAAATAAAAAGGGGCCCTATTGTCCCTTTCGTGGAATTATGGGGGACTATTTCTAATTAATACATAAAAATTATATATCGAAATCTCTGAGCCAGCCTTTAAGATTAACCTTACATAAATTGTGTGGGTGCATAGTAGGGTATTCGGTTGTTAACAAAAACAGGTGGCTCCATCTGTCGGGGATGTAAACATACATTGGAGAAAACATGCTTTAAAGGGATTGCATCTGATTATTTATAATGGCAATAAAAAATAAATAGTCATTTTTAACATGGAAATATGATAAGTTGGTAAGTGATAGAAAATAGTTGGTTTCTCATTTATGAAGTTGTACACCAACAGGAATATTGCCCACATCAATAAGATTGTGATGGGCCATCTT
Organism: Ophioderma brevispina; assembly: GCA_023653785.1. Lineage (NCBI taxonomy): Eukaryota > Metazoa > Echinodermata > Ophiuroidea > Amphilepidida > Ophiodermatidae > Ophioderma > Ophioderma brevispina. The sequence goes on along the minus strand of JAMKCH010087640.1, from coordinate 44,169 downwards.
TTGCTATAACACCAATGATTATTTTTGCATCGCCCACTGACCTCTACACATGGATAGCGGGATGCCGCACAGTTGAATGTACTGAATGGTGTACACACTTTTTTACCTTTTCAATATGGCGGGAACAATGCATACACCTGCTGGGTGCACATATTCCACACAGATGTTCTATTGTTTGACAAGGTGTATGCATTGTTTCCCGCCATATTGAAAAGGTAAAATAGCAACTTCCTGTTGTGACACTCAGCGACTCGGACCAGCTATCCATGTGTGGAGGTCAGTGGCATCGCCAAATGAATTTGGCACGGTCCCTCGAGCTTCATCCATATCATTGAAGTTAATCAGCTCCCCCGGATCAGCTCCAGATGAATGGTATGACCAAAGAGGTTCTATATAGATAGAGAGGCAAAACGTTACGTAATCTTTAGTTTTGCCGACCACAAAGAAAACCTAGAGTACCAACAATAGAAAGCAATGGCTGCCTCCGCTTCTTCCACATACTGTGGGTGCCGCTTTGCATATACACTAATCGGTAGTGATACAAATTAATGTATGTGTTAGAGGTGGCCAGCCTGGCCAGGTGTAATAATAGTGTACCTGGATTATTGTGCTCAGATACTCTTTTTTCTCATAATGCAATGCGCGCTTAGGTGAAAAGATGTATTCATTGAGGCGGTTTATTTAAATCAAGACGACTGATGTGTCATTTCATTGGTTGTGTGGCCATGGGTAGGACAAAATTTAACCACCCAATAGCACCCAACATCCAACAACTGATATTTTGGCGGATTGTTTGTATCGAATTGACATTATGTGTGTATACAAGCACCCAAACTGATAATTATTCCAAAAAAAAAAAAAAAAAAAATTTTTGCATCGCCCACTGACCTCTACACATGGATAGCGGGATGCCGCACAGTTGAATGTACTGAATGGTGTACACACTTTTTTACCTTTTCAATATGGCGGGAACAATGCATACACCTGCTGGGTGCACATATTCCACACAGATGTTCTATTGTTTGACAAGGTGTATGCATTGTTTCCCGCCATATTGAAAAGGTAAAATAGCAACTTCCTGTTGTGACACTCAGCGACTCGGACCAGCTATCATTGTGTAGAGGTCAGTGGCATCGCCCAATGAATTTGGCACGGTCCCTCGAGCTTCATCCATACCATTGAAGTTAATCAGCTCCCCCGGATCAGCTCCAGATGAATGGTATGACTAACGGCGTCAAGACGATTACCCAACCCTATTATAGACAGTTCTCTGGGAGAGTTGTGCAAATTGAAATGCCGACACCCTATTGTCGTTTTTGGTCCTTTCAAATTTAACAAAGCGGTCAGAGGTTATTCCACTCGCTTACTATAGATCAATATAGGACGAGATCGGCAACGTAAGTGGACTCATGACGTCACTGTCAACTCGAGAGCAAACAAAGCATAGATGAGGTTACATGTGACGTCAGCGTCGGGCAACGAACAAAGCACTGTCCAACAGTATGCGTGCGCACAGTTGTTCGTCTTGTTGTGTATAAACTGAAAATACATATTTGAACAGTTCAAGTAATTTCCTTACATAGCTAGGGCTCATTATGACAGATTACTAAAGCCCAAAAAGGTCAATCTTAAATAGATGTAGATCGATTGTTTTTCGCTGTAATATGTAATTTGGAATTAGATTAAAATCGAACTGTTTTGAAAAAACTTACCCCACGATGACGTTGAGCATTTGTTAGCCTGTATTCTTAAGCAAACTATACACTGTTAAAAAAATGTCCGTAAATTAACGGAAATTTCTGGCAGCAGTATTTCCAGTCATTTTTAGGGTAAATTTACAGAAATTTCTGTCAATTAACGGAACTTTGACAGTAATTTTACAGAAATTTGTCTCATATTATGGAAAAAAATATGTATTTTAACAGATTTTTCCGTAATATAAAATTACGGAACCAAAAAAAAAAGTCCGGAAATATTGCTGCCAGAAATTTTTGAAATATTTCCGTAAATTAACATTTTTAGCTATTTTTTATGTTTTTTGTTTTTTATTTTTATTGTTTTCTAAAACAGAGTTTTCCGTAAATTTACGGAAAATCTGTTTTCTTAATTTACGGAAATTTTTAACAGTGTACGTTTTCTTAATCAGTGAGACTAGAAGAACAAAATCGATGATTTAGCTTAACCCTTGTCCGACCAAGGGGGGCCCCATAACAGATGATTCCCTGCGCACAAAAACGCAAACGAATATGATCTAAGGCTTTTATGCAATTGTAAGTTTATCCTTTGCGGTCTTTTTAGCGAAAAGAAATGGAGGTACCACGTTCAGGGGTCAGGGTGTCCAGTAAAAGTCGGAAGGTAGAGTAATAACATGTGTATTCTTACTTTGGCAGCCATCATTGCCAAAAAATACCAATTTTGCTTGGATGAATGGCGAAAACCCCTTGATTTTGGAGATTTTTCAGATACGACATCTATTATACACTGTTAAAAATTTCCGTAAATTAAGAAAACAGATTTTCCGTAAAATCTGTTTTAGAAAACAATAAAAATAAAAAACAAAAAACATAAAAAATGTTAATTTACGGAAATATTTCAAACATTTCTGGCAGCAAAATTTCCGGACTTTTTTTTTTGTGTGTATTTTAAAATTCTGTTAAAATACACATTTTTTCCATAATATGAGAAAATTTCTGTAAAATTACTGTCAAAGTTCCGTTAATTGACAGAAATTTCTGTAAATTTACCCTAAAATGTCTGGAAATTCTGCTGCCAGAAATTTCCGTAAATTTACGGAATTTTTTTTAACAGTGTATAAACTCTCAGTTATGACGTCACTATGACGTTTATTGTTAAAAGTTGATATGTTTGTACTTCATTTGAAGAAAGGACATATGGAGCCTGTCCATGAAGAGACTTATACACATAAAGAAGGATTTTGTATCTGATACGTTCCTTAACAGGCAACCAATGAAGAGTAATCAAAAGTTGTGATGAACTCTATATGGTCACGACCGCAAGCGAGCCTTTTGAGATCTATTTCTGTGGCACCATTGCAGTAAAGAATTTGCATAGTCAATGCGGGAAAAGACCAAAGATCGTACAGCATGGTTGCAAGCATCAAAAGTGAAAGCCTACGAATACGCCAAAAATTACGAATATGGTAATTTACACTCTTACAGATAGCTCCAATGTGATTGGGCATACTCATGGTGGAATCAAACAAAACCCCAAGGTTCTTTACACACACGTAAGGATGCAGATTTTTTCAAAACACAGGGTGGCAAAGACAATAAATTCTGTTTTTTCTTGATTCATCTTCAGCTTGTTTTTTGACATCCAGGTGTTTATATCAGATATACAGTTTGAAAGTTTTTGAAGAGCATGCTCACAATCACCTGGAATCTTTGGATTAAACTCACAGAAAAGCTGAGTATCATCAGCATACGAGTGAAAGTTAACATTATGATTCCTAATGATGTCACCGACTGGATGAGTATACATTATGAAACCTTGGTACTTGGTACTTGGTGCTGTACCCCTCTCGTATCTGCGTTGCAGATAAACTGGGATGCCTATACAATGCTGTGTGACGTGCAGAAGTGGCGTCGATGGCCAGTGGTGCAAAATAAATAAAAGTGCAAGTAAAAAGCTAACTCCTGGAGGGTGACTTAGAATACTTGACACCCGGTAAGGGTGACATAACCCGAATTTCTTGAAGTGCACAGTTCTTGAAAATCTGGGTAGATGGAGATGAGACCGTGTTTGTTGTTAACTGGTTCCAAACTCTGATGACCCTCGGGTAAAACGAATACCTATACATATTTGTAGCGTTATGTGGAACAGAGTACTTAAGATGGTGGTCATGTCTTGCATTAAAAGTAGCTAATTGGAACACAGGAGGTACACTGATGTTTAGGAGCCCATAGTGAATTTTGTAGAACAGACATGCTTGCTGAGTAAGCCGGGTAATATGAAGTGGATCCCAACATAATTTAGATAACATAGGTGTAACGATAGAGGTGCGACAGTTAGTCCCCACAGCAAAACCAGGCGCGGATCCAGGGAGGGGGCGGAGGGGGCGCGCGCCTCCCGGTAATTCTGCAAATTTTTGCAAAATCAGCCCATTTTGAGCTATTTTGGACCAGTTACAGCCTTTCAGCCCCCCGGTAATTTTGGCATTTTTCAAATCCTAGATCCCCGCCATTGAAAACGGACACCCTGACGATTAACTTGTTCCAGACGATGGATATCTGAGAAGGTTGATGGATTCCAGGATGTGTTTGGTGCAACGGAGACCCTTAGAGATTGTGACATAGATAATCGTGGTCCTCGGCTCTTAAAAGGGTTTCACCAAAGATGAGATATTGGTGCAGACTTGGTTTTCTTTTACGAGTGATTGATAAAATGGCGCACTTGCCGATATTAAATATAGTATGGAATGATCTTCTGGGCTAGTTATCTCCCGATACAAAATACTGCCATAAGCAAACAGTCTAACAGTTGATTGCAGGGAATCTTGGATATCATTAATGTATAAAGGAAATAAAATCGGCCCCAGGACTGAGCCCTGAGGGACGCTTGATGATACTTCTACCCATGTTGATTATGAACCATTTACTGAAACGGCTTGGTTGCGGTCTGTAAGGAAAGCTTCAACCTATTTTGGGGGTTGGTCCCTTATACCATTACTCTAGCTTGGATGACAACCTACGGTGAGGTACCTTTTCAATTGCCATGCTGAAGTCTAAAAGAATAACATCAGTTTGGCCCCGACGATCTAGAACTGAGGCCCAATCATGTGTTGCGGAGACAAGTTGTGTTACGGTAGAAAGGCGTCCTCTGAATCCAAGCTGGGTATTAATCAAAATATTATAACAGCTAAGATATTTGGCAATATGACTCAAGATGATATGCTCCATAATTTCACTTGCTAAACATGTCACGGAGAAGAGTCGAGAGTTTGCTGTATCTGCTTTTGAGCCTTTTTTTATAATTGCCGGTAAACAAGGGCTTGTCGCATTGGTATGGTAGTTCCCCTTTATCATATGGACTGCGGGTAAGAAATCTCAAAGCTGGTTGTGGCAAGTTCGTCGGCAACTAGTGTTTTAAGAGGTGCGCGACCGTGCGATGGTAATTCATTCAGGACCTCCTGCTTTGGTGGGATTGAGATTATGTAGTTGTTTAGCAATGCCAGCATATCCATGACAAGGTTTGGAATACTTGGATATGGTGATGGTCCTTTGGATGGGGTATGTGAAGATGGTTCCTTGGTAAAAAAATTTATATGAAAATGTTGTTGTTTATGGGCATTTTCTTTTTCTGGTCAGAAATAATCAATCGATGGTTCATTTTCTCAATGTCGGCAATAGCAATATTTTCTGTCGCTTAAGTAAACATAATTCCAGAAGGTTTTTGGATTTTCAGATAAACTAGCACCAACCACATTTTGATGTAATCTCTATGGGCCTTCTCAACAGTTTTTGCAAACAAAATTTCGGTTGTTTACGAAACTGATGCCAATGTTGCAATTATTTGTCTTGTATAGTTATACCTTTTCTATAAGTCGACGATCGTGATAGTATATAATCCAGGTAGGTGTCTATTGGTTTTGGTGGTTTAGATGGTAATTTTCTTGCATAATTTGGTACCAGATGGTGCTGATGGGTGCACCAGTTGAGTTCCACTGGTTTTCATTCTGGGTTTGACTCAAGAAAGTCTTAACAAAAATTTCACTTGTGTTTTTTTAATGAGATGGTATAGCTCTCTGAAAGGTGAAAATCTTACGAGGTGGTTTGTGTTGGAATCTAGGGTTTATGTTCAAGTTAAACAAAATATATTATGATCAGAGATCCCCGGGAGGGATTCTATGTTTTCTATGAGCATGGGGTTGATGTAAAAATAAGATCCAAATACTGACAACTGGGATGGTGAATTTTAAAGCAGTATAGTCAGAATTGTGTGTGGGAGTGATGAAATGTTGCATTTGTTGTCCCCCATGAATCCCAGTTTATGTCTGGAAAAATTGTAATCTCCGGCAATGATGATGTTTGGGTGCTGGCGAGTATGTTTGACATTGGTCCTTGCGGACCTACAATGAAGCCCTGAGAAACAGATAGTTGAACGTATGCTGCTTGGACAGTTCATGGGTTATCCATCACTCGGGTACTTCTTTCAGTGAGATATGATCTAAACAAAGGCCAAGAGTAGTGTACTGATACCAAAACCAGTTTCAAGCCTTTTCATTCAAAATATCATGGTCAATGATATGGAAGGCACCACTCAAGTCAAGCAATACTTAGCAAGACAGAAGGAGGGGCCTACCATAGACAATTGCGAATCCTGTAAAATGAACCCATAATGGTAAAAGGAAATTACTTCAACTGTTTATAAATATAAATTCTTTTGTTCATATCACAAAAAAAAAATGACAACACTTTAAAAGAATCGTTAATCTAGGATGACCTTGAAAATGTTATTACAATATTGTTAACCAACCAAACACTGTAGATACAAATCATACATAGTAAATACAACAAAGAAAAACTAAAACACGAAATTTGGCATAGTTCATTCTTCAAACTCCATTTTTTTTCTGAGATTTCTTTTTTTCATGAGGCAAATCTTACCAAATAACAGGCAAACAGCCATTTGAACACAGAATTATAAAAAAAAACTCGAGCGCTTGATGACAAGTTACCTACCATCTGACCAAGATATTAGATATTACAGAATCAGATAATTTATAAAATCGCCGACCGATTGCGTCAGCAAATAAACAGGTGTACACTATTTTAAACACTATTTTTTACGTCGGTTCAAAAATTGAGGCGTTCGGAGGGTTAGGACCAATACCATTACAAAATGGTTTCAATATACCGTGTTATATACGCTATTAGCAATGGGAAGTAATATGAGTAACAAAATATGTTGATTCATATTGCACCACATCTGATTTTACATTAATACCGAAATGTCAACATTTTGCCGACAGAATTTTGTAAATTTGGTCACCCCCCCCCCCTGACGGCCCTTGGATGGCATTTGTTATGTCTAATGCATTGATTAGTGGCGTAAACAGGGGGGAAGAGTAAGCTTCCCCCTTGCGCCACATCTCCCCGTTGGCATTTGGGATGCTTTGGGGCACCCCCCCCCGGTTCTTGCCAAAACATGCAAAAGGAGCCCCTTAAAATCAGTCTGGATACGCGATGCCCCTCACCCCTCCCCCCCCCCCCCCCCGTGTCAATAATGATTTCTGCCAATTAGGAGTGGTATCCCCAAAATTTTCGAGCTGCTGGACCGCGAAGACTAGCATTGCACCGTGGATCCTGGAGGTCACAGCACCTTTTCAGTCAGGTGTTCCCTAAGATACGGGTAAAATTGGTTTGTCGGATCAAAAATAACATCAATGACAAAATTTTTTGATATTCCTTTACAGATGTTATACTTAAATCTTGATAGCAACCAGGTTTGCACCAACCCAGTCTAGCCTTTTCTCTACAGTTTTTAGGGTATACTTAGGCGAGGATCACCTCATCTGCAGTGGGTGCTGGACTTACTGGTTTCTCAAGTTAGTTACTGGTGTGAATACCATACTGTACCTAACAAACATTATATATGCTCACCACCCCCTCCCCGATGCTACCCTTGTGACCCTGCAACAAAGCTGGTACGCCACTGGATATTGATATGTCGGGATTCCTTTAAAAAGAACGTGGCAATCGTGTCTGACAGCACTCATGTTCACAGGTTATTTGCGATAATTTTGTTTATTGAACCGTGCTGAAAGTAATAACGCTTTTAAACGCTCTGGGTATCTTATCTCGTTATCTGGGTTACCGGTATGCAATCGTAATTATTATAGATAGTATAAACAAAACTATGATCACCTTACAAACGTAAAATCATTGATATTTAAAACACTTCGCACTGTAAACGGGACTGTACGACACCATGACTTGGTTTGACATCAGGCAAGGACAGTTTTTAAAGCTGACAACGGTGCCGTTGCTTCTGTGTTATTTGTCGTCTCTGCTGTGTGATATGCCCATTGGAATGACAAACTTACATACCAATGATTTCATACAAGAATTTGAAAAGATATGACCAGTATGCGGGAGTTGCACAACAGAACTGGAAGCGGCTGGGACAGGTTGGTGGCGTCGCTCGCAGGATGGCTAAAATAAAGGTATGGTATTTGAATATAATGTAATGATTGGCATAGTCTATATTCTCTTGGCATGTTTAATCGAATCAATCATACTACCGATCGTGAAACCTTAGGTAGTTATTTAATCTGAACATAGTGTTATTTGAAGATATCCTAATACTTTCAAAGCTTACACCTTCAAGACAAGTGTTTGCCATATATTGGGTCACATCACTTTAAGAAGAGGAGTCGTTGTGTAGGATTAAAAGCTTTCAATACTTGTAATAGTTATTGTCCAATAAGGTTTGGTATTTTACATTTAAGTGGCCGGGCCAATGTTTGTTACAATGCGATTTGAAATATTTCCTGTCCGGCGGTCAGTGTTGGTCTGACATTAATATACACATTTTTAGAAAGGAAAACGGTGCCAGACATCCACGAACAAAATGGCAAAACTTTGTTAATTCATAAACTGAAAGAATGTCATCAAAGCCCATGGCATTCCATCCAACTTCAATTTCAACTTAACTCAACTTTATTTAGTTGCCACAAGAATATACATTAACAGGAAAAAAAATTATGGAGGAGTTGACCAAAAGGCCAATGGGACCCGACTGGGGTCAACCCCTAAAAGAAATGTACAAAGCACAACTAAAAAACAAGGAGATTCAGTCAATACAAGACAGAAATAGACAATGTTAAATGCACCTTAATTCAAATTGCCATCAAACAAGAATTACAGTATAAGTAGAAATGTCACAAAGGATTATTAGATATTATTGTATTAGTTCACGTTAAATTGGATTAGAAAATGAGGCACTACGAGTTGTTCAGTATAACTTGTATCTTTAATGCTGATTATTTGTCATCCTGATGCCAATATTATTTTTCTCTTTTAAATTTTCTCTCCGAATTTGGATTAACCCCTAGAAATCAAATACTAATAGCTCCAGTACCTGAGGGTCTTATAATAATAAATGCCTGAGATAAAAAAATCTAAAATCGAGAGATTTCTAGTGTCCGGGTTCTCGTGGATGCAAGGTCAGTAATATCTTAAAGGTGGTACTCATTGCTCGGACGGCATCTAATTAGGCTATATACCAATGGAAAGCTTTATGACTTCAGGTTGCCAAAAAAATAATCTTTTCAAAAAAAAATAATCGTATAAGGCCCTTTAAAAAAATTATTCGATTCCCGTCATCCTCCCTCACCACTTTGACCGCCGGCATCATTTTTTTTTTAGTGTAAAAAAAAATTGACGAAAAAATGAGAAACCCATAATGAAAATCATGTCCAGTGCATCTGGACGTACCTAGCCACAGTTGTTACATGTTTAGTTCCAAACAGTGAGCCTACAGTTTTGCGCTATCGCCAGAATCTTGGCCAGCTTTTGTCCGGAGTCTACGATGTCTACGACTGGAGAGTTGTGGAGTGCCAAACCCATCCATGTGAACACCAAATTTGTTCTAACCATCATTTTTGTGGGAAAGAGATGTTGTATTGTGCCATTGACCCTTGAATGGCAGCAGGATCAACAGAATTAACTGCATGTGTAAGGATGTGGTGGCAGCGGTCGTGGCAGAATAGTACAGTCCATGGTCATGACACTAGGGACTGTGCCGTGGTATTCGGCTGCAGAATTCGACAGCTGTTATTCGTATTTTAGCTTACTCATACCATACAGGTGGCGCAGTTGGGTTTTTTAGTAGCTTTTAGTGTACAAAATGCATGTGCATTGTAGTAAAATAATATTCATGTGTAAAATTTGAGATCTCTTAAAAATAGTAACGGTTTAAAATTATCTATCAACAAATGGGGGGAGGATTGTTGAGCCTGAGGTGAGGGGTGCAGGGTGATGAAATGGCACTGAACCATCATCATCGAAACGATGATACAACATGTACAATACCTCATGCACATGGATTTATTGTTACTAGACTGTAAATTTCACAGTTGAACATGTTTACAGTATTGATACATGTATGAATGATAGCCCACTGCTTATTTTGAGACCGCACTGCAAGTTTCAGACCTTCAGTAATGTCATTAAAGCAGTTGGCTACCATCGCGACTAAAAAAAAAAACCCCCTCCCCTCCCTCGTCACTTTTCGAAGACCAGTAGGACGGGAAACTAACTATTTTTTAAGCGGCCTAATATAGCCGCTATAACCAAACTAACCCTATATTTCGTTTCAATTTTACACCCAAAAAATACGCCTACGCTTCCTTCTCTACTTGGCAAAATGTCGTGTGACGTAGGCGATTGCACAGTCTTGTTGCGCAATGGCTCTCCAACATCTTCCAATGTAAATGAACCCAAATCGCTCATCGAGCGTACCATGCGGTAATTACTTAACTATCGACAATTGTTTAACTATAAACCATAACAAATGCAGCAATACTGTGAAGCAAGGGGATTCAGTATGTATAAAATGCCGACTGAACCGCCTTCTCTGTGGGATAGAGCCATTCAAATCTACCAGATACTTCAACAAATTGTTATCTGTATCTGTATTGTTCATTATTCTGATTTAGTTGAGCAATGTTAGAGAAACAATGGTAAGTCTTCGAAAGCTCAGAAGCGAGCGATACAAGCGAATGGGATTTTGTTTACTTGCATAGACGATTACACAATAGGTGACGTCACCACCTCACAGCGCCCAAGTCAATAATATTAACTATCGCTGAAGTGGTGTTGCTTGAAAGACGATTTTCATTTTGGCTCTTGTAACCAAATCGTGAGTAGCATAAATATGACACCGTTACATATACAATTGCTACAAAATAAGCTTTCCATGGTATATAGCTTAATAAATGCCGTCAGAGCAATGATGATCACCTTTAAACACAAAAACAAATAAGCCTTGTGCATAAATTTTCTGAATTCTATATAATAATTTATTTTATTTTGGTCGATTAAAACGATTGGTTCAAGAATTTGAAGTGTCCAAAACAATTACAACGGCAATACTAATCAATCCACTCAAGAATGTACAAGAATTAATACAAAATACTAATGTTCACTTTGATATCCAGAATTAAAAGAATCGTACAGTTCAACGATGATATGTTCCCACAGCGAAGAATTCAAAAATGAGTCTTGCACAATATAATATTCCAGGATAATGAATTCGAAGGAATCTACTTCGGTAAATATATTTCCTTCTTCTGAGCAGTCCTGAAGATAACGTTGTCCAGGAAATTCCCTGACAACACAAATATTCTGCAGTACAACAATCCAAATACTTCCACAAAATCCGCCTGTCAAAAATGTCCACTTTTAGGACCACAAACTGGAATCTTTTTTTATTCTAAAAACTGGCTTCTTTTGGCTTCAAAGATGAAAGCAGCAAATTAGCTTTTAAGCTCATGGGATTTCAAATAATAACTATAAACACTGGTAGTAATCACTGTGGAGCTATTAAAATCTCAATTCCTTGGCACAGCGTCAGTAGCTTTCATTAACAAGTGGATTTAGAAAATACACGCGCGGGTTTTGTGTATGATATTATGATACCCAAATCATACAAGCTCAGTTCATGTCAAATGTAGATAAAGTCCAACCCACTGAACTGTGTTTTGAGTGGATGAGCATATTGCAATATATTCAATACCCATAGTTGAATTACTGGCCAAGGTATTCCAAGTAAGCAATGATTTATTTCAAGCTAGTTTACCGAACTAAAAATAGGCTATTACAGTAGCATCTGCATAAACTGTGGCCTAGCATGTCAATTGGAACACACAGTGATGATATCCAATGGAAATCACTCATGATGCAATCTGCTTATACCAGAGTGGAAAAATTTCCTCTTGAAATATCACAGTATCATACAAGTGAATTCATTTTCTTTTTCTTTTGCATGATGAAATAAGAATACCTTTCCATGCTAGAATCTTTAATTTCAAAGAGACATTAAAATAATATTTTATCACAAAATGGAACTAGAACACTAGCTTTTTAGTTGCCCAATATTATAAATATCACAAATCGAAATGTTCTCTCTGAACATCGTTGTTATACTGAAAATGGTTGAAAATATATTGCTATTGTTTAGAATTCCGTGTGCTTTCTATTTTGAAACTGGATTTAATATACCCAGTACCAATATTGACCTGTTATGAAATATAAGAATCAATCATTGCAATATACAAAGCTCCGTACTTAATACTAGGAAGTTATCATCATAAAAACAATAATGTTTTCTGTTATAATGATATTTCAGGAAATACGTAACAAGTGTTGATAACGTGGTTTTGTTAGGGGGGGGGGGACGAAGGCGACGGATACCAGGAAACCATATGGTTTCTAGGTGTACAGAGATTGCAACGGGACTCACGCATGGAATCCTATGCAGTAATGAAAAACGCAATGGTATGTATTTCAATACCCTGAAGTGTACCACCTTCTTACAGTATACCTAAACGGGTTTCATTACAACAATAAGCATGATATAACTCTGAGTAACCACCAAAATAGGAGTCTTCTATATATCGTATAAAATTGAAATTTTTTACCACATCTCTGAGTGGCTAATGCATCATGATACCCTACAGCAAACCAATAACACTGGGGGCCCGGTAGATTCTTCAGGGGGTTAATTCGTTTGTATGATGTAGAAAGTTCTACAAAGGACAATCAATGGTTTGTGATTGGAAAAAAGCCCATAGTTCCGATTTTTACAAAACAATCTTACAGATTAGAATTTAATTCAGATTAAATCCAGGTGGTTTTAATTGAATTTTAAATATTGAATCCATCAGATTGGAATTCACATCCATTAGATTGGAATTCAAATCCAGTAGGTTGAAATTCAAATCCATTAGATTGATATTTAAAACTCAAGTTTAGTTTCGGGTGATCTTTAGATTTTACATACAACTTAATCCGAGTTAGGTTAAAATCCAATCTAAATAGTATAATCTCAATATGAAGGTTTAACATATTTTTAAAAAATCGTTTCAATTTTAATCGATTAAGTTTAGAGAACAATACTGGCACCCTTGACAAACTGATTCAAACTTTTACCCATTGCAACTCTAGTGTGCACTCTAAACAAGGTCATGGATGTACACCTTAACCCTTAGAATTGTAGTTAGGGACCATCAATATTAATGTGAAACGAGAATTTCACATAAATGTGTCCCTAAAAATAAGAAAATTCCAATTTCTTTCTGGCAATAATGTAAAGCTCTCTATCAAAAATACCCCTATGTGAAAGGATCTATTTACCATATGAGCAATAATAAATTCAAATCAAGCCATGTTTTATATTGAAATTAAGCAAATTTTTTATTTTTTTTATTTTTTTTATTCACTTTCAAGGCATTTCTGTAAGCCACATACCGGTAAGACATCTATTGTGGGTCCTTATCTATATGAATCACTTCGTATGACATGTATGGATGCCCCAAATCTCCCGTCCACCTTTTTTAAGTATTAAAATGATTATTCTAGTTTTAATTATAATTAATTTATGTATTAAACTAAGTTAGTTTATAAATAGATACACTTTTGTAAAGCTGATGATATCTGCCGTTTTTTAAGTCCGTAGAACACGAGTTTGACATCGAACATAGATGGACTAACGACAACGCCATTTCTCGACAATCACGTTTCCGGCCTTAAGCTGTAACATTGATAGTAGTCAAGAACCTTCAATGCAAGGTCTTTACGTATGCTCTCATATAATCAAATTGAACGAGGGTCAGGACGAGATAGGCGTAGTAGGATACACACTCGCATCTACCTACCCCAGACTTGCTAAAACCGGTAAGTCTAGCAGATCTGGTACAAATGAAATTAACCATAACCACGCGTTTGGCAACAGAAAAACATCCACATTAGTGAGGTTGTAGGAGGGTGTTTCCATAAGTGACCCCCTTTTCTGACATCTTTTCCTGACACATCACCCTTGACTTCGGAAACCTTAACGTATAAAACCACATAAACCGTTGGTTTATTCGTTAAGGTCCGTTAAGGTTTCGCGAATTCATAGGGTTTCAGAAAGATGTCAGAAAGGGTATCACCTTATGGCAACCCCCTGTTAGACGACGAACTCAATACCTGTACTTGTACGCGAAATGATGTTCGATCGATCCACGAACAAAGAAAACTCAATTTTCAAAGCGTCCCTGACATTTCGCGCCTTGACACCTAAACCTGTCTACTGTATGGTTTTTTTTCTGTCTTGTCCTGTTCTGCACCCTTTTCGCTTTCTCCCCTCTCTCGCTTCCATGATCCACCCCTTTTTCTCGCCCCTCTCTCTTCTTATCAATCTCTCTCTCCTCTCCCTCATTTCCTCAAGTGAGAAACGCCTCCAATTTTCCTTATTTCGGAATGAAAAGCGTTCTCAATGATACCAAAAAAAGTCACATTTTCAATTCCGTTTCTGAGTGGATAGCATACCACACTAAATGAGAAAATTTTCCCAATCATTAGCAAGTATACTGAAATAATTTGCACCCAATTCCCATCAAACTTCAACCTAGACTAATTAAACCAAGGATAGTTTATAGCATATTGGATACCAGCCCTTTCTTGTGAGTGTCCAATGTAGTGTGTTGGCGTTACGGTGGGGAGTTACAATTACAATATTGATATTGTTGTGTGTGTCATTGGGGGTATTTTGTTCTATGCTAGTAGGTGGTTTGTGTGCTTTGAGGCGCATTTTTCACCTGTGGCCAAGAATATCGCATAGGACCCGAAAAGCCCAGCCCACAGACTATCTACCCTCTACTGCTTTTGTGATTTCTATTAGCACTAAACGATGATGATCGTCCTATAAAATCCCTAACGTAATTAATTGCTTAAAACCCACCTGACAACAAATCACGGAGCGGCCTCCTGCCTTGGAGCATTGGAAATTGCTCCGAGATCTGACAACCAAAAATTGTCGCTACTTCAACTTTGTTGTGTGGATTGCGATTTTCCCTCAAAGGCACTTTAGGGAGATTGATCTATGTGGTTAGCGATTGTAAAACACTGTGTCCGCTTTGTTAAATTTGAAAGGACCCGAAATAGACAATACGGTGTCGGCATTTCATTTTGAACATCGTTCACAGGGCAGTTGCATAATCGCTAGACACCGTTAGATCTAACGCAAAAAACAGTTTGAAACTTCCGAGCACTTTTCAATCAATGAACAGAGGCATTGATGAGCAACTTCTACAAATTACAATAGGAGGAATCATGAAACTAAAACTGACGACATTGTTATGCAACGCGAAAAACACAACTTTAGCCAAATTATAGAACTGCTTACCCGTTTTTATAACATTAAAGTTTGGTCTTTTCATACAGTGAAACTCGTATTCAATTCTGAGCTTGCAGGAGATATTCAACAAGGTGTTGATGATCTCATTGCAAGAGGTATCAACAAGATTATTGCCGTAGGTCATTCTGGTATTGAAATTGATAAGGCGGTGGCTACGACGGTCAAAGGAGTTGATGTTGTTATTGGAGGACATACCAACACGTTCCTGTATACTGGTATGTTGAATAGGCGAATTTCCTGAAAACAACAAGCTTTGCAAACACAATTGATATAAAATTATTGAGGAGGGGTGTATTCTCCTTTCTGTCTGCCCTCTAATGTGGTTTAGGATAGCAGTATCACAAACGATAGCAACGAACCATTGTCTTAGAGCAGGAGCATGGACCCATGAGGTCAAACATCATCGTTCCAAACACACCCCCCACCCCCCCACCCACACCCACACACACACAAAACATCCCCACACACGCACACACCCCACACAAAGTTTGTAACACTTTTGGTAGTTAACATCTGGAACCGGTTCTTTTAAGGTCTTTCTAAAACCACATGAATATAGTATACTAGCGGGAGCGCGCGGGCTCTCGCTAGCTGAGAGCGGGAGCGATCACTGTCAAAAACAGAAGCGATCACTGAAGAAGTGTAACACTATGGCGGCATCACCGAAACCACACCAGTGAAACACACATGACAAATTCCTTGTATAAATTACCGTTATCCTGAAGTTCATGACTCCCCCGAGTCTCAACATTCTGTATTCTTAACATTTTTAAAATAACTCAAGTTCCCGTCTTTTACGTATTTAAAACCTCGAAAAATTACGTTCCTTAAACGTTTAAAATACGCTTTAGGAACGTTGCAAATAACGTCAATATGATGGTTTACTTTACAACGTCCAGAAAACGTTTTCTGAATGTCTCTAAAACATACCTATCCTGCAACAAACTGAAAACATAAGTAAATAGGGGACTACAAATAACTGTTCTTAATAAGGTCTTAATAAAACACCATCAGAAATGGTCTGCAAGGTAACCAATTTTAGGCATGCCAATTTTTTTTTTTTTTATTTTTTTTAGTTTTGATGGACATTTTACAACAGCACCCTCTTCCTGGACTTGTATGTACCCTCGCAGTACCTCTGCAAAATAAAAGCTTTTGTTCCTATTTAGAGATGGTTTTCGTATTGTTTAAAGTCTTAGATGATTTTTAAAAAAGTAAAAAAGAGAGGATCGTTCCTAGATATTTTTTTCAGGCTTATACAAAATCAAGAAAATGTTTCTGTCTAAATATACAAAGTTACGAGCGATGTCGAAAATTGTTGAATGTAATGGTTTTTGCGTGTTTTTTCTTTAGAATGTTGAATGTATTAATTTTTTTTCCTATTGGGTTAGACTTTGCCCCGCATTTTCTTTAATAAAATGTAATATTTTTATATGTAAATTAAAAAAAAAAAAAAAAAAAAAAAAAAAAATCAGCCCCCCTCCCCCCTGCGTACGGGCCTGCTTTTTGTTTCATCTCATTTCCTTGTTTCAATCGAGAGATAACTCCAGTTTACACCGGAACACAAAAAAACGAGTTTGGGTGCCATCTGACCTTTCTTGGTTGTGATGAAAACGTGAAGAATAAGTTAAACAGCATTTAATTCACATTTACACATAATTTTTAAATTCTTTAAAAATGATTTAACTTCATTAAAGAACTTTAAAAGATGCGAAAACAGTTACGTAATGGTGGAATTATCTTCAGTCCGTTCTGGCTTTAAGAAAGTATATAACATTCGCCATATACTCCTTAGCTGCCCTACATACCTGTATACACTTGCTCCGTCAGAGAATTTTAAGGTTGGTTTGAGTTACATTGCATAGGACTTCCAAACCCTGCAAAGTGGAAAATTCCAAACCCTGGCAAACTCTTGGTACAGCCAGGTTTTTTTTCAAAATGGCCCGCCATTGACCATTTTGAAAACATAAAATGTCCACATTCCAGGAATGAATTCAGCTAAAAAAGCAAATAAGGTGTCTTTTTCAATAAATTCTTCGTGACATTCCAAGTCCACTTAAAGTTGTTTAAAATTTGAAACCTTCACAAACGCTAATTATGGCCATATATTTCAATGGCTAGCCAGCAGAGATTATCAAAAACACAAAATGCCATATATTTGGTACCAAATTAACTCAAGGTAAGTCAGGGTGTCGAAAATTTCATTCAGTTTCTGACATTTTCACGCACCGACTGTTTGGAAAATTTAAAACAGGAAACCTCTAATGACGACTCGTATTTTTCTAAATGGCTGCCGGCGGCCATCTTGAAAAAACATAAAATTCACATTCCAGGAATTATATCAGCTAAGAGGGTAAATGAGGCATCAATTTTTCACTAATTCCCTCATTTCCACTCATGGAAGGTCTTTATAAAATTCTTATATTTACACTCTTAAGTATGACCGTTGATTTTCAAATAGCCATTTGAGAACATAAAATTTTATAATTCGGCACAGATCAGTTACAAGGTAAATGAGTTTGTCAGTTTCAATCATTCTGACATTCCATCCCAATGCAATGGCATGGTTTTAAAATTCAAAATTTAAGTCAACTCTAGAAACCATATAGTTGCAAAATGGCCTGCGGCATCCATTTTGAACAACTATGCCCACATTCCCTTCACCAGGTCGGCTCCAAAGGGGAGCAAGTTTCTTTTTTCATCAAATTCTTGGATTACAACCTAGTGACATGGTTTATTAAAGAGTTTACATTTTTTGTTTAACCTTTAATTGTCATCATACAACAAAAAATACATGATATAGAATAATCAAAATGATAGAATAATAAATAATTGAAAAAGGAACAGAAAGAAACTGAGAATGGTGTTTTTGTATTCCTGACATTGCGTTAGTTATTATGTGTTTAATGTGGTGTGTTGTGTGTTTGTGTTTGCCATAAAGTTTCATTTCGCTTACACGACCCCGCAACCACAATTACTTGTTGATAAATTTGATGTTGATTTATTGAGACCTTCGGGCTTTTTCCATACTCCTGGGAGATGCCCTTATTAAAAGTCGGGACAGAACATGCAGCCATTATGTGTTTCCCCTTGAAGTACCTTGGAGCTTTTGCAGAATAATTTGAACCTTCGTGCCGAATCAACTAACAGGTGAAGGAATAATTGGTTCGTGTGGAATGGGGCCAAGATACCAAAACTTTGACCACCTCGATTGGAACATCACATTTTAGGAACAAATCATTAGCCCGCCGCCACCTACATTGATTGCGATTCATGTCCATATTCAGTGGCTTTTTCATTGTCCACAATGTCATGAATCTCTATGATAGTGGTCCTGTTTTGTATATAACAAGTTACGGCTGCATGGTTTCAGCGACAGTGGTGTCATGCTACCAGTTAGGGTCTGAATTCCCTTAACTGAGGTGGGGGGGGGGGGCAAACAGGGCAAAGTGAAATTGAGGGTGCAGTGAATTGTTTGGGTTGGCAAAACATCAACAGGTTTAGATTTTTAAACGTCAATTTTGGTCCAAAATCACTGGTTTTTGCCAACATTTGGTGATTTTTGCCACAAATTCATGTCATTTTTGCCGACATTCTGGCTTGTGGAAAACTGGGGCAAGAAAAAATTACGGGAACCCCCCCCCCCCCGGCACCGCCTACTGTCCATTACTCGTCTCTAACCCCCATATTATTTCCCCCCGTTTTAACTGTTTTTCTCCATTTTAATACCTTGGAACCAAGTGACAAAATGTATCTTATAAGTTACTTTTAACTTAAAAGTTGAAAAGTTTTTCTGAAATTGGTAGAATCATATGCATTTCAGTGTTGTTGTCCTATCTAACAACATTTAACCCTGCATTAATGGGCCATTTCTTGGTCAAGGCATAGCCTCAGATCAAATGGTTAAATAGTATCTCCCCATAAATTTACGTTTTCTGCTTAATTGATTTGGGGATTGAATCTATTTTTTGTTACAAAGACACATACAAGCAAGCAACTTAAAACCAAAATATTGTGTCTATCTTTAAATTAAAGTGGCCGGCCGTAACTTATTCCAACAAATCCATATATAACATGAATATCAGAGACTCGTACTTGTACTCATTAAACGCACCCAGTTCACAGACGCGCCCAACAAGATAACATCACAGTGGGAATCAACTCGGGCATGCGTTTTCTTGTTTAAACCCATTTCCTTCCTTTTGCTGAAAAAATTGCGGAGTCATATTATTATAAAATCGTTCTGTTATTTACCCATCCGGGCGCGTGATTTGGGTCTTACTTATTTCAGTGATGCCTAAGTAAGATACACCTTTACAATCAATCTGTGGCAAACCGCTAGAAATACTCCTCATTGGTAGGATTAAATGAACCCTGCTTGAGATTGTGCGTATATCATGCAAAAAAAAAAAAATATATATCGAGAATGCAGTGAGCAGCTTATAATTCTTCCGTTAGAAAAAGTCATAAATATCGTAGCTTGTCTTTCTAAGACATATATGACTTCTTGCTTCTTCGTTTGCCTCGTAATTGTTGCATGTTCTAAGTACATTCCCGAAAGCAATTCAACTCACTTTGAAGTGTTTATATGGTAATAATAGTGTATCTCCACTTGTTTATTTATTGTGATATAAAGGAACAGCTGAGTTTTAGGTGAGTGAAAAAGTTATATGGCTGCTACGTACGGCTTCCGTGAATTTCTGATGAGTCCTGGAAAACAACATCTGTATCATTTAATGGTTGCCATGATTAGTTTATTTCGTTTAAGTCAACTTTTTACTAGAACCCTAGATGAAAATGCCAAATCAGTGAAAATTCCACATTGTACTTTGGTAGTTATCTGTCCCGCAATATGCTTTTATCTTTTTCAGATGGCTGCCGGCAGCCATTTTGAAAATATATGCCGTAAGGGGGTTGGCAAATTTTAAAATTTAAAATCATCCATTGGTCAAAAATGGAAGAATTTTAGTGAAAATGAGAATCATTTGGGGCTTTACATTTGATTTATTCCGAATTTTGACATTTTCCATTTTGCAAGATGGCCGCGGCAAGCATTTTAGAAAATATATGGCCGTCCATAAGAGTTTACTCTGGCTTTAATTTTTAAAACCATTCCAGTGAGTTGAAAATGTCAGAATTGAATGAAATCGACCCTCACTTACCATTGCGTGAATTTGGTACCAAAATTATGGCTTTTATGTGTTTCCTAATCCTGCTTGGCAGCCATTTTGGAAATTTGGCATAATAGAGTTTGTTGAAGGTTTTTGATTTTTTTAAAAGCAATTCCAGCGGATTGCAATGTCTAATTGAGTGACAAGGACACCTCATTTGCTTTTTTTAGCTGTATATTCCTGAACTTTGACCTTTTAATGTTTTTCAAAATAGCGCCGGGCAGGCCCCCGCCATTTTGAATAAATGGCTGTACCAAGAGTTTGTCAGGGTTTTGAATTTCCACCTGTAGGCTTTGGAAATCCTATGCATATGTAACTCCAATCACATTAAAATTCCTCTGACAGCAAGTGTAATAAAAACAAAAAATGCTGTGTAGGGCAGCTTAATACTAATAAGTTTTGTTTGGTTAGAAGAGAATCAGGGAGCCTTACGCAACCTCCGATTTACTTTGGAGGAGAGTTTTTATACAAAACGCAAGTTCTACCGACACTTTGATACGTGGTTTCTAAGGTTTTCATTTTTTATTGACTTCAGATTTATGTTAATGCACAATATGTGCCATATTTTCAAACCATTTCTTTTGATTTGAATGTTTTATTTTGTTTGCAATTATACTCCTTATGCCATGATTTTAACAGATACCTATTTTGTAATAGTCAAAGCGCCCTTTCATTGAAAGGTGCAATAAGTAATTTGATTGTTTTTATCATTTATGCAAAGAAAATATTTATATATCATGAAGTTATTATAGTTGGCTAGTAAAGCTTTGTGTCGAGAAAACGTAGACTCTCTTGTGTACTTTAATCCCGACTTTAATCTGTTTTTTGTTTCTTGGCCAAGTTTCAAGCTTTTGTGAGCTTCAAAGACAAGAAAGCATGGCACAGTACTCGAAACACTCTTGCCCATGCTAAAATTGGCACAAAAATCGATTTTTGTGTACGCATAACTGAATTTATATCTCTGCTTGACCATAGCCAATAAAATAAACCAACATTATTGGGAAGTCCTGTCTTTGTTCTCTTAATATTATCCACGTAAAAAATGACTTATTTTTGAAATTTCATATTTAACTTGTATTTTTAAATACGTTTATTTTGTTTATGATTGAGGTTCATCGCTGGATATTGACAAGCTCGTTGGCCCTCACTATCAAACGCGAACACGCATGCATTGGTTTTGGTACACAACACGAAACACTGCTATACAGAAAAACTAGTGCGCGCAGTAGATCAGGCCAAATGTCTCTACCCAGAGGGTGTTATTGAGTCCATCCAACAATGCAACCAGTTTTTGGTAAATTTCACCTAATAGGGTCATGTGATCACATCCCAATTATATTCTTTTAACACATAAAAACCCTGACTTTTACACTCATTTTAGCTCACAAAGCATTATTACGTAGGGGAGTTTTTGCATGATTAGGAAATGTCTTGTGGTTCTTAAACTTTGGACATTATCCGTAATACTGACATGTGTTGAGTACAGTATGGTATAGGCACATTGCATGGCATCATGGATTACTTTCCAAACACCCTCTGGTCTCTCCCAAACCCGCATTTCTGACCGCAATAAGGTTGAATTTATTTTCGCTGATTTGTAGCGATTTGCGTTAAGTGCGACTAAAGTCATCGATATATATTGGCAACTCAACGGACAGTGTAGCGAGGTATGAACGGACTTTATTGTTGGCTCCTCGATTAGACCTTTTTAATCTATAGCGCCAATCCATAAAAGGGCCATTGTTCGGTCACGTTTGTGACCTAAAAAGGGTAATTTTTATTTTCAACCCAATGCTGTTTTGCCAACGTAACCAATCTGTGATTACCTTTGGTATAATGAATAACCTTTAGGCCAAACCTGACCAAAATAATGTTTCCACTTTCGCTAGAGTGGCCATTTTGTCAAGGGGGAGGGGGGGGGGGGGGGGTTGGTGACGTCACGTCAGACAAAAAGACGTTTATGCTTTTTTTAGAATTCAAAATTCAGCTGTCAAATTCTGAGATTATTTAAGTACTCGCACTCTTATAGTTATTTCAGAAAGAAAATGGTACTTTGTCATTACAACAATGTTGGTAAATAAAAGTAACAGGCAAACTTTACTTAGTAATTAACAAATTTATAGCATTTGTGTGTGGCATTGGTGGTCACGTGTGTGACATCTCCATTAACTTAAAACACAAAATTGGTGACCATTGTTTATGTGCAGAAAAGATGAAGTTGTCATAAAATCTTGTGTAGTCCCATTTTCGCAACTATTTCAAACACTTTCATTACAATATCATCAGTAATAACCTGCAAAGAGTAATGCTACTCCTAGTAAGCAATGCCACTCCTGTGTTGAAATAGTGTAAGTCTGCTAAATTTGGCAACTTCACCCCAAACATTCAAGATGACACATGGAAATCGGGTTTAAACGAGTCTTTATTAAAGTTAATTGTTGTTTTCTTGTTTAAACTGATTATATTCATATTTTAACTGATAATAAAAGTTAACACTGCTACATTCTTCAATATGACCAGAAATTTATGTCCTTCAAATACAAAAATGGTGAGTGCCGGTCACGTGTGTGACAGAAATTAGCACATCAATAACTTTTGAAAGAAAAAAGGAACTGAACCATGTATTTTGTGTAAGGGAAGGTGTACACAAACTGACTTTTGACTTGAAACATGTGAAATATGAACATTACTGAGACATTGGTTTCTAGTATTAAAAACTTCTTTGTCTCTTGTATGACATACCAAAGTCATTTAAATTTCTTTGTTAATTACTTGCCTATTTCCTATAAATTTGTCATTTTTGAACAAAATTTTAACAATTAAAGTCCACACAATACTTTAGGCAATATTTAAAACAAAAATTAATAGCTATTCAATATAAAATTAAAGAAGCAAAATGGTGTAATAATAATCAAATGTTAAACACGTTCATTTATGCAAATGAGGGTGTTTGAGTTGACAATATTGTTTAAAAACATCACACAGGAAACTTGGAAGGATAGATGTAAAGATACCATTGCAATACCATTAAATTAATTTTTTGTCAAAAAGATTTATTTTTTGAAGAACGGCCCAAGAGATAGCTCCCTTGTATTACACTCTTTTTATCCAGTGATCGCTCACCACAGGAAAATGGTCTACCGGTTTTTAATTTGACCTTATGACCTCATCATAGAGTTACACAGGAGAAATCAGTGATATTATTCCAAAAATTAGGATGAATGCGTAATGAGATGAATCGTCGTAGGGGGGCCAATTGAAATCGACAGTATTGTATATTAATCATGGGCGGACAGGGATGTCACCCTGAAAATTGTTTTTGACCCAAAAAATTGCAAAAGAAACAATGTTTGTGTTATCAGACTTCTTCATTGTCACAGAGTAATATGTAAAAAGTTAGAAAAATCCAACTACACCAACTTACTCATCTGGTCATAAGGATTAAAATATGGTCATAAGGATAGTTTGCCATATCTACGGTCATTAGTTTCAGGATTATAAGCTCATAACGGTTCAAGGTTATCCTGGGGTAATTCTTTCCGAGTGCTCCGATTTTGACGAAACTAGTCTGAAATTGTTTGTCTGGTCATATCCTATATTTGCCCTGCATTTTACATTTTAGTATGTAAATTAGATGGTAAGCACTAATGACTCCATATGATATGTAGACCATCGTTACATTTAAACCTGTAATTACATGACCAAAATTGTGAAATGAGTGCAAGTGTTATATTCCCTGGTCCTTTGGGACTCTATGAAGAATTTGGGACCATTTTGAAAAGAATCGGAGCATTCCGAAAATGGTACCCCAGGATGACCTTGAACCTTTATTGTCATATACCTATTAAACTATAACCCACAGATAGGACAAACTATACCTTTTTAATCCTTAGGGCATGGCCAAAATGTTGGTATAGTTTTCAGTACAATTACACCTACTTTACATTTTTTTTTTTTTTTTTTTTTTTTTTTTTTTTTTTTTTTTTTTTTTTTTTTTTTTTTTTTTTTTTTTTTTTTTTTTTTTTTTTTTTTTTTTTTTTTTTTTTATTTTGAGGTTAAGCCATTATTTTATTTTATTTTCTTGCACTATTACAGCTCAGCTTTTACAAGTGGAACGAAGACATAAACCAAGCATTCTTTATATCATTCTCAGGTACCCCGCCTTCGAATGAGGAACCTTATGGGGAATATCCGTTAGTGTTAAATTATGAAGGCGATGAATCCTCCACAGTTCTTGTCGTCTCAGCATATGCGTATGGCAAATATCTAGGTCGGCTTGATGTCACATTTAATGAAGCTGGTGACGTAACGGAATATGGCGGTAATCCCATCTTGTTGGACAAGAATGTAGAAGAAGGTATATACCTGCTTGACTGCAGGTTAAACTATATTTTAATTTATAGGGGTGGTCAGTCTGTTGTTCAATGTTGGCAAACGTAATAGTATTATTTCATATTTTCGTTTCCTTAAAAAATACTTTAAACACATTATTTTATTTTCAACACGATTAGTATGAATCATAAAACCAATTCCGTGCCAGTGAAATATAGGTTGGGCCTTCCCATTCGATTCATAAGAACAGTCCAACTGCAGTCATAGGTGAGGCTTCAAATCTCAGCCGCTAATTGATTGGCGGTTAACGGTAGTTGAATCATGTTTCATTGTTTAGAGCAATATGAACCGGTTCCAACCAGGAAAAACCGTTCTGAATCGGCAAGCAACCGGTGCTTTAGTTTTGAAGCCACCCCTAATTTAAACAAGGCGAACTCGTATTTACGCGATGCGTAAAATATGTCCCCGCCGAATGTCGCGATCTCTAAGAAGTGAGATCTTAGATCAGACCACTCCCTTAAATCAGCTCTGACTACCTACTCTACAGCTTAAAGCAATAGTACTTGGCAGCAGACACTGCTAGAGAGTAATTAGCTAGCTAGTATAAACATTGGGGTTAACAAAACCACTTAATGTAAACATTGACCAGGCTCTGCAATACTAGACCTGCCAATCAACTGTACTCCACAAATATACTCTTGACATAACTCGTCAATTAACTCCATAACTCACCAAAAATAACTCTACAAAAAGTAACTACAAAACAACCCATTGCTGAACTCCATATAATTACATACACACTAGGCAGTCACCCAGCTTTCCCGATTACCTCACCCAAAAAATGTAAAACATAACTTGTCCATTAACACCATCCATAACTCGCCAAAAATAAACACCAGAAAATCTATTGATGAACTCCATCCATGACTCACCAAAATTAACTCTAATGAAAAACTTTAAACATAACTCGCTGATGAACTCCATAACTCACCAAAAATAAAGGGCCTGCTGGGGCACCCCCGTGGGGCCCAGGAGCCCAAAAAGTTGATACTCTGCAAGCCCTCCTCAGACGCTCTTCAACCCACTTCTTCCCACCAAGTTACATCATTATATGCCTTAAGGAACTCCCGATATTGGCATTTGCATTTTGAAAATTTTCAAAGAATGCCCCTTTAATTGGTCCACATTCCCCTTAAGCCCAATTTGATTCACACAAAAGATGCACAACATGATTTTTCATGTGGCAAAGAAATTTTGCATATCCGATGCACCGTTTTAGTGATACAGCAATTACACATACATTTAATTAGCTCATTTGCATCAAAGAATGCCCCTTTAATTTCCCCATATGCCCTTTGACCCCAATTATGATTCACGCCAAAGATGTATGGCATAGTAGTCTCATGTTGCAAAGGAATTTCCCATATCCACTGTACCATTTTAGTAATACAATTACACATATTTAATTAGCTCATTTGCATCAAAGAATGCCCCTTTAATTGGCCCATATGCAAATTGACCCCAATTATGATTCATGAAAAAGGTGTATGGCATAGTACTCTTTCATGTAGCGAAGGAATTTTGCATATCCGATGTACCGTTTAGCGATACAGTAATTATGCATATTTAATTAGCTCATTTGCATACCTAACCCGCATATATCACGCATTTTCAAATTGCAAAAACGATGCATGTCATTATGGGCTTTCATGTAGCGAAGGAATTTTGTGTGTCCGATATACTGTTTCAAAGATCCATCACATAGGGTTACCATTTTTATCACAGACATACCAGGTTAAAGGGATTAGCAGCGATAATGCGAGAGAAATGTGGAAATGCATTTTTTAACTTATCAATCAGGGATATAACTGCTTTAATGTAGAAACAAACCACCAAATAGTGAAAAAAATGACGTATTTGAGGATATTTGCCATACCATCTCCCGCAAATAGACATACAGCGACTGCGTCTCAAAATCTGCATTAAACAGCTGATTGTGGTTTACACCAGTACAGAATAAAAATGATCAATAATATTTGTGTTTGAGGTCAAATTGTATTGATCATGGTGCACACTATCACGCTGAAAACCTGTGATATTCACCGGGGTAGGCTCAAGTCGGAATTTTGATACGCACGTATAGAAATTACAGAATCAGATAAAAAGTATATTGCCTTGTCTTTAATACACGGATTCCAAGCCACCCACTTGCAGGTTATGTTCGCATATCCATGCCAGTGACCAAAAATATAAAAATATGAATTTTGACGATTTTTTCGATGTTTCGGATTAGCAAATCGCTGCTAATCTCTTTAACATTTTTCTCACAGACATACGGACACACGGACATACGGACGGAGCCCATTTTATAGTCCCCGTCCCGAACTTTGTTCGGCGGGGACAAAAAAACCTGACCCGATCATATTCGGAAGTCGACACCATAGATTTTGTATTGTTTCAAACTGCAAATGTTTTTGTTTTTCTGTCAAATCTTGCATTAGAATAATAGAATATCGCTAAAGTATGACATGCACATTTAGCATACTAGCAAAATTGCAGGAAATGCATTAAATGCTGTAAGCTGTTTTATTAAACATGAACATTCTCAAAATGTTTGTTTATTCAGAACAAAAATCACATTCTGTATTAGATTTTAAATGGGTCGTCAGTTTTTTCTTGCCTGTAAGAGTTTGACCCGTAATAACAGTAGTTGGATTGTATCTTTTTAAAACAATTTTGGCCCAACAATGTAAATATTGATTTTCCTCTTCCTGTAATTTTCAGCAACATTTAACCATCTGGGACCCTTCAGGCGATTATAGTTATTCATAGTTCTAAGTATTTTTTTTTAAATATTACCTTGGAATCAGTATAGAAAATACACTCAGCTGAGCGCTAACAAGCCTTCACTAATCTAAAGTCGGTGTTTTTGAGATGGCTGCAGTTAAGGTCCATTCATACTTCACTGCACTGCATTACAGTGTTGGATGAAAACCATCTATGACTCAACACAGCAGCAGCGCAATGCAATTTGAACTGTGTTGCTGCTGAGTGGAGTCAAAGATGGGTTTTCATCAAGATCCATTTTCACTGCACTGCAATGCAGTGAAGTATGAATGGACTTTATTCAGAAGAAGCCATCGTAAAAGGCTTCTTTAAAAAGTTTTAAAAAGGCCATGAGAAAGTTCAAATATTAGGCCTACTTTTGTAAAGGCCAAAACAAAACAAAAGTTTGGATGTTGACATTTTTAACAATCTCGCAATTATTTTAAAATTTAAAAAGGCCTGTCAAAAATATAACATTTACAATACTTATCACTCAGCAATTGCCTGTTCAAAATCGCGAGTATATCCTTTCCTCTTTGTTGTCAACAATTGGTTAAGTAGCAGAGTACGCCTTCGGATTTAAACAAATTCGGACTTCGGTGTACGTAGGAATGCGACTGACACTATAAAGATTGATCACCCACAAGTGACGGAATGCAATCAAATAAAATAATAATTATCTCTGAAAAATTTATCCCATTATAACGTTATAAAATGCCCTACTCTGTATGTGCATAACTTACATTCAGATCAGTCAACGTTAAATGATGTCATGGATTGGAAAGGCAAAGTGGACAAAGTTGCCGACCAGGTAATAGGTCAAACTTTTACTGATCTTGACGGTAACAGTGCAATATGCGCAACGCAGGAGTGCAGTATGGGGAACTTTCTAGCAGATGCAATGGTGTTTAATGAATTGTCAACACCGTATGACCAGGGATGGACTGATGCACCAATAGGGATGACAACTGCCGGAAGTATTCGCGGATCAATTGATTCGGGTGAGTGATATCCAGACCTTTGCAAACTTAACGTGATTATTTAAACAGAAACACTTGAATCCCAAAGTAGTAGGACAATGCAAATATTGAAATGTTTAGATGCCATGCGCGAGACTTGTACTGGGAATGTGGAATTCTGTTATGGACAAAAACTAAGGCTGATAATTCTAACACAGTATAAGCTTAAAATGGTTCAAGGTCACCCTGTGGTAAGAAATTTACAATGAACAGATTTCTCTCGAAATTGGCTAAAATTATTCATGCTTATAGATAGTAATGTAAAACAAGTGTTATTTGTTGATGGGGGATAGCTTGTATTTCCCCTAACACTAGAGACAGAGACATTTTGTTAAAGGTACGCATAGGTCTTTGTTTGGTATGCATTTAAACAAAAATGAATAAGCTTTTGTTTGCCGTTTATTTAATTCCAATCCGATATCATGTACACTGTTAAAATGATCTTAAAATAACGGCGTTTTGACTGTTAGCCGGGACTCAAAACGTGCAAATAACTGTAAAAAGGGACTCGAAACGTGCAAATGACTGTAAAAAAACGTGATTTTAACTGTTGTGAGTCCCAGCTGCCAGTCAAAACGCTGTTATTTTAATGAACATTTTTAACAGTGTAGAAGACATGCTTCATCAAAAAGGAGAGTGCAAAATCGGATTGGTCCGATTTGCATTGGTTACAATTGGTAAGATTGCGGGAAACATGATTTTGTACCATACTCAAACTGTAAGTTATTGATTGACTATTGAAACTACTGAAGACATTGACAATCCCTTTTGAACTTCATTGTGGTCATTAAAGTGTGAATATTGTCTTTATGATCAGCGATACTTTATTTTTTTTTTCAAAAATTAATCAGTTGACTTTCATTAGCAGGCGCAACCTTATCAATCTCTCAAAATTACACAGAATGCTAAAACCAAACCAAACAATCAGACGCTTCCGTATTGAATTCCCAAGGAACCTATGATCTTGTACAGGATCATAAACAAAAAAAAAAAAGAAACCTCTGATATTAGGCCTGCTTGGAATAGTGAAGTATGTGGAATTGGAAATGACACTGTAGAAGGCCCAACATACCCATAATGGACCAGAATGGCAAGAACTCAAGCCAACATCAATCTTGTTAAAAGAGCCATTTAAGCAGATCCACAGATGAACGCTTGGTAAAACACGGTGACAGGAATCTCAAAGTCTTCCTTCGACAGAATAACACCCACACGCCAAATCTCAGTCAGTAAACTGAAACATATGTTCTCAAACTATAAGTCAACCTTTTTGTACTCAAATACAAGTAAAATTAAGTTGCACAGTCACTCTTTATCCTTATACCTAAAACAGGTCCTATTACCATTGGGCAGTTGCTAACTGTGATGCCCTATGGGAACACCATTGACAAAGTTCAGCTGAAAGGTGAACATTTGTTACAAGCCTTGGAAGCATCTGTTGGAAGTTACGAAGACGGCAAGGGCTCACCGCAAGCATTCCTCCAAGTATCAGGTAGTATATTATTATATTATGAAAATCGTATCTTGTTTTAGCTGCGAGCCTGCAGGTGCTTACAGTATAATTCATAATTATTTCCAGGATTGAGGATAAGCTTTGACATCACGAGGCCACCTGGTGAAAGAGTTCTGTCAGTTCTGGTAAGATGCGCCAATTGCGATGTACCAGTCTTCGAATCATTGGACAAAGAGAAAGTATACACCGTTCTTATGAATAGTTACATGGCTGGAGGTGGCGCAGGATACACTGTGATTAAAGAAAACAAATTGAGTCACATATATGGTAAGATTATTTTTATAAATATAAGCAGTTCATTTTCTCCCAATGCAAACTTCAGATTTTGTTCATTTAATGATTAAATGTGGAAGGCAATGGTAACATTGTCCCAGCGTGCTAATCAGCTCAGCTATAGGAGACTCCATTCCCCACAATGAGATGACGAAAATAATGAAAAGAAATAGGACCCCCTCATTTTGACTCTTTGGCTGCATCAAACAGATATTGAAACTTCAATATGCCAGTTCATTGTCTTCTAAGAGCAGGGTGGGGGTGGGGGGAGGGTACTTCTCCCGTGGAAAAATCATTGCAAGCAAAATCAGGAAGAAAAGTATAATTGTGTGAGAATCAGCTCCTTTACACCCGTCCTTCTCCTTGACCGGCAGGAATTACTCTTTGGGCGAACGGACCATTTTACACATGTCACTGTTTTAAATCGCCAATAAGGTGTAGTGGTAAGCCCTTGTTTAAAAAAAAGTTAGACCAGTTTTAATTTTTAACCCCACACAAGGTTGCATATAAACCTTGCCCCCCCCACCCGGGTTTGAAATATCAAGATGGCCACCAAAAAATGTAAAAGATATTTTTTTGATAAATACATTATGTGGAACAAAAATGGTTTGCTAAATCCTAGCAAACATCCAAAATACACTAGGTTATACACAATGGGTGGTGCCCATATAACTTCTTTCATCCCCTTTGCGACATTTGTCCCCCGAGGACTGCAGACTAGTCTTAAGTCAAAAACTATTTCGTATTAACAGTAACAGTGGAGAACAACTCCAGGGTTGACAAACATAAGGACGTAACTCAGCACTGAAAGAAATATTAAAGAATTTCTTTAATTCTACTGTAATACTACTTTTGAGAAATGTGATGTTTAATATTTTCTACTAAGCAAATCTATTCATTACTCAAAATGTAAACATCTCATAAAGCTCGTATATGGTACTGTAAGCAAACATCATATAAACTTTACTAATGAGCTATTATGAACAGCAGAATTAAAGAAATTCTTTAATATTTCTTTCAGTGCTGTTTGTCAACCCTCGAACTGTTTATAAAATACCAACAATCTGTAAAAAAACAGTGAACATGTTAATAACATGATTACCTCTCTTTTTAATATTATTTCCTCTTTGTTGTTCTCTCGCTGTCATTTCTTTTCACTCTTTTCTTTTCCTATCCGTCTGTCTCCAACTTTCCGTATCCATCACTCTCTTTTTTCTTATTATTGCATTACAGGTTCCCTTGACATTGATGCAACAATTAACTATATGCAAAGTGTTTCCAGTGTTGCGACAGGCGTAGAAGGGCGTCTGATGGTTTACACCACAAATAATCCACCACCATGTTACACCGGACGGGCAACTTCTGTACAATCTTCTGTTTCAATGTTACTTTTATCAATCATCTGCCTGTTGTTTAATCAGTCCTTTCAGCCAAAATATATTTGATGTCTCTATAAATAGTGGACTTTCAAAGTAAATATATGTGTGCTGCATGCCAAGCGTGTACCCATGCCAAACTAGTATATACCAGTGTGTCCAACAGAATAAAGAACAGTTATCCATGTATTATCTGGCTTTAATCTGTGGAACACATTTTAAGGCACCGGCTTGGTATAAATACTAGCATGGCACGGGGAGCATGGCACATAACACGTTTGCAGCTCACAACAATGGTGTTGCTTATTTGGCACATTTATTAGGCTCTTATTCTCAGCCTATCCACTATAATTATCTCTGGCACTCAAACCTACTTCACACTTATAGGTCCCAGTGGCATATCTTGGGGTGTCTGTCAAAAAAAAAAAAAAAAAAAAGATTAGTATATGGACAAGCATTATGTACATGCAAAAAACACGATTTTTTGGAAATTGAGGGCGCCCTCCTCAGGAAATCTCTGAGTCGGCCTTTAAGTCAAAAACTATTTCGTATTAACAGTAACAGTGGAGAACAACTCCAGGGTTGACAAACATAAGGACGTAACTCAGCACTGAAAGAAATATTAAAGAATTTCTTTAATTCTACTGTAATACTACTTTTGAGAAATGTGATGTTTAATATTTTCTACTAAGCAAATCTATTCATTACTCAAAATGTAAACATCTCATAAAGCTCGTATATGGTACTGTAAGCAAACATCATATAAACTTTACTAATGAGCTATTATGAACAGCAGAATTAAAGAAATTCTTTAATATTTCTTTCAGTGCTGTTTGTCAACCCTCGAACTGTTTATAAAATACCAACAATCTGTAAAAAAACAGTGAACATGTTAATAACATGATTACCTCTCTTTTTAATATTATTTCCTCTTTGTTGTTCTCTCGCTGTCATTTCTTTTCACTCTTTTCTTTTCCTATCCGTCTGTCTCCAACTTTCCGTATCCATCACTCTCTTTTTTCTTATTATTGCATTACAGGTTCCCTTGACATTGATGCAACAATTAACTATATGCAAAGTGTTTCCAGTGTTGCGACAGGCGTAGAAGGGCGTCTGATGGTTTACACCACAAATAATCCACCACCATGTTACACCGGACGGGCAACTTCTGTACAATCTTCTGTTTCAATGTTACTTTTATCAATCATCTGCCTGTTGTTTAATCAGTCCTTTCAGCCAAAATATATTTGATGTCTCTATAAATAGTGGACTTTCAAAGTAAATATATGTGTGCTGCATGCCAAGCGTGTACCCATGCCAAACTAGTATATACCAGTGTGTCCAACAGAATAAAGAACAGTTATCCATGTATTATCTGGCTTTAATCTGTGGAACACATTTTAAGGCACCGGCTTGGTATAAATACTAGCATGGCACGGGGAGCATGGCACATAACACGTTTGCAGCTCACAACAATGGTGTTGCTTATTTGGCACATTTATTAGGCTCTTATTCTCAGCCTATCCACTATAATTATCTCTGGCACTCAAACCTACTTCACACTTATAGGTCCCAGTGGCATATCTTGGGGTGTCTGTCAAAAAAAAAAAAAAAAAAAAGATTAGTATATGGACAAGCATTATGTACATGCAAAAAACACGATTTTTTGGAAATTGAGGGCGCCCTCCTCAGGAAATCTCTGAGTCGGCCTTTAAGTCAAAAACTATTTCGTATTAACAGTAACAGTGGAGAACAACTCGAGGGTTGACAAACAGAAGGACGTAACTCAGCACTGAAAGAAATATTAAAGAATTTCTTTAATTCTACAGTAATACTACTTTTGAGAAATGTGATGTTTAATATTTTCTACTAAATCTATTCATTACTCAAAATGTAAACATCTCATAAAGCTCGTATATGGTACTGTAAGCAAACATCATATAAACTTTACTAATGAGCTATTATGAACAGCAGAATTAAAGAAATTCTTTAATATTTCTTTCAGTGCTGAGTTACGTCCTTCTGTTTGTCAACCCTCGAACTGTTTATAAAATACCAACAATCTGTAAAAAAACAGTGAACATGTTAATAACATGATTACCTCTCTTTCTAATATTATTTCCTCTTTGTTGTTCTCTCGCTGTCATTTCTTTTCACTCTTTTCTTTTCCTATCCGTCTGTCTCCAACTTTCCGAATCCATCACTCTCTTTTTTCTTATTATTGCATTACAGGTTCCCTTGACATTGATGCAACAATTAACTATATGCAAAGTGTTTCCAGTGTTGCGACAGGCGTAGAAGGGCGTCTGATGGTTTATACCACAAATAATCCACCACCATGTTACACCGGACGGGCAACTTCTGTACAATCTTCTGTTTCAATGTTACTTTTATCAATCATCTGCCTGTTGTTTAATCAGTCCTTTCAGCCAAAATATATTTGATGTCTCTATAAATAGTGGACTTTCAAAGTAAATATACGTGTGCTGCATGCCAAGCGTGTACCCATGCCAAACTAGTATATACCAGTGTGTCCAACAGAATAAAGAACAGTTATCCATGTATTATCTGGCTTTAATCTGTGGAACACATTTTAAGGCACCGGCTTGGCATAAATACTAGCATGGCACGGGGAGCATGGCACATAACACGTTTGCAGCTCACTTCAATGGTGTTGCTTATTTGGCACATTTATTAGGCTCTTATTCTCAGCCTATCCACTATAATTATCTCTGGCACTCAAACCTACTTCACACTTATAGGTCCCAGTGGCATATCTTGGGGTGTCTGTCTGAATACTACCATCCCCCAGTAACACAAATTTGGTCCAAATGTTTTCTGAGCCACCTAGACCCCACAGGTCAGAGGTCAACTGCCACAAAGGTAACATGAAAACGCCTTTAAATACCTTCAAATCCATGGCAGCCACAAGATCCAAAACTGCTAGCAATTTAGCACCAGGCCTCCCTATTAAACATTACCTTTGACAATCGCAGAGTCAGAGGTCAAGACCTTTGATAATCACAAAGTTAAAGGATACCAGGATTCAAATGTCAACTGATTATATGCAATGGTATAATAAATGTGCTTCGTGAAGATGATATTCTCGGATTAAATAGCTTCTTCTTTGAGAAATTGAAATATATCTGCATGCCAAATTTTTTGGGACACCATGTAGACCGTAAATTTCGCTTTGTGTACAACTGATGTCTCCTCCAGGATTTCTAGATGAGATGTTTCTTGGTTGACCAAAATTGACACTACATATTAATACACATTTGACCTCATTTTATGACGATATGACCTCGACCTCAAATAGTAATCTATTCATAAGTGCAACATTTTGAAATGAGCAAAATCGGCATTACAGATTGGTCATGCATTGTGAATAATATCACGCGGATCACGGGTGTCCTACAAGCTTGAAAACACGACAAGGTTGCTGTACTTTTCCAATGCAATGAACTCTGCCGTTACCACAAAAATGCCTTGCTATTTAGTTTTGTGTGCTATTTGGTCTTTGTACCTTTATCACATTTGTATATACTGGAAAAAAATATTTTACTTCAATTAGAATTATTGATGTGGTAAAAGACAAGAAAAATGAATGAATTCATGTAGCGGCTAAGTTCATCACATTGGAGAACTACAGCAACCTCGTTGTGTTGAGGGCAACAGTAATAATACACTAAAATTTGAAATCACTGCTGGGTAAAAGGACATTTTAATCTCACAATCATGTACATATAGAACAAATTCTAAAGTAAAGTTTATACAATTGTGCATCTATGATTAATCCATATCCAGCCATACCCATAAACTAATGTTATGGTCAAAAGATAAAATTTAAGTTCAGACCTCACCAGACAAAGGCCTGGCTGGAATTTTATTGTTGAAACCCAGTTGGACTTAAAGATATTTTTCCATTTTCTAAATTTTAAAAATATATTTTAAATAGCAGTAAGTGTATTGTTCCTTTACAAATGCAATGCATTATCCATTAAATTAAATATCACACAAGCTTTGAGACATACTTTCATTTCTATGGTCTTTCAAGTCATTACATAAAAATGTAAAGGTAAAGTGGTCAGACCTGTACACACAGGAATGGAGTGCCCATCTCTTTCAAAGCAAGGGGGGAATTTCGCTATACCACTTTCCCTTTCCAACATTGAATAATACTTGTACCCATTTATACACCTGGGTATAGATGAGTAACTGAGTACCTTTCTCAAGGACACAACACTTTGGCCGTAGCATGGCTCAACCTGTGGTATGTGGATTAAGCACTTCATCAACACAGCTGTTTCAACGTCTCATTTATTATAATAAAATGAGAATAAAACATAAAACATAACAAAACAACTGCGACACACTTTGATTCTCCCCAAGGAAATTTGATGGAATTCAATCGCGGCAAATATGATTTTTCATAAAAATCTAGTTTTACACGTCTTTCTATGAGAAATAGGCATATTGAGGGCACTATAAATCATGACCATTGTAGACCTAAATGGCCAGAATCCCACAATGGATTTTTCTGATTGTTACATTAGTAATAGCTCTTGCATTTCCCTACTTATATCAGTTGTCAAAATTGCGTCGCCATTGTTTAAAATGGTTCTAAAAATAAAAGAGAAATTGCAAGGGGTCAAACAGCTGTGTCGACTGAGCCATATATGCCCTCATTATACACATGGATATAATCTATGCAAGATAGGAAGGCTGGTCGAATACAGACATACTTGCTACACAATTGCGATTACAATAGAATAGAATATTTACACAATCTACATAAATATAGAGCACACAAGGCATGTCATGATCATTATACAAGGTTATAAACTATTTAACACCATTCACACACAAACAGACAAATAAGGATATCTTGGCAAGCAATAGAACTGATTACTGCAAATGCTTATAGAACATATAGCTCATTAGAGGTTTCTAGTCCAAGATAGTCTTTACCTTGATATGAGGATAAGGAATCAAAATTAAGAAGCTATCTCATAGGACAAATTTACATGCCAGCAAATGAACCCCTAAGAGCAAAAGGATCAATTTTTCCAAGGTTTGCACATCACATGGTAAGTAACCACAGATCGACAGCTGTATTACACAAAATTGGAAACTGGTGCGCATATGTAACAAATATTTATGACATGAAAATTACTGTGAATATTTCCCCAAAGGACAAATCACCTGCTGTATGACTCTAGGGGAATTCAAAGCCATACACGTAAATAAGATATTGTTATCAAATATGACACTCGGGATCAAACTAACCTTCCCGATATGACTGGAGGACTGTTCTACATCCCCCACCCAATCCCAATACTGAAGGTGGAGTGAAAATAGGTAATGGGTCTCCAGTCACTTTTTTGGGGACTAAGGGAAGGTAGTTTGCACAATTTAACCAAATACGAGAGTCAAAATTCATATAAATGCATAAAAATGATCTATCCCGCACAACCTTACTACATTTAACCTAGGCACAAAAAATTCTTTACAACATGGTAGAACATATGAAAAGCGCGCCACTGCTTAATATAATTAACATTAGTTGGGTCATTGTATAGCGCTATACAAAGCGCACAAAGCTCGGCCTGTGCCAAATTCTCAAATATATTTCATTCTATTTTGCTCATAATAATTTTCGTAGACACTTAGTACAATTGTTGTTGCAATACATCAAAGTCCCAATTAGCGAAAGTCAGTGGTTTAGTATCTGACATCGTTTTTAATACTCTTGACAGTCTCAATATGCACAAGGAAAACCCAGTTCTTAAAAAACATTTCCCATCCATGACATCGTTCATTATAACGTTTTGCTAGTTTTGATATTCCCTATTTCTCACTCACTTCATACGAGCTATCGGAACCTCTTGTCACAGCGCATTGTTCTTCCCCTGATGTACATGCACAACCCCGTGCAGTAATTGGTTGGAATCAGACGACACACGCCAACATCATGCAGGGTGTGGACGTCGTTTAATTATCAGTCGTAGCTCGCTTTGTAGGTGGTATGAGATTCTTTTACGTGTGTATCGCAATGGAGAAGCGGTGCCCGGCACGGTAAACCTAGACTTCTTCATAAATATTGTTGAGTGTACGGTAAAAGTGTGTTCGTCCTATGATGAATGCATGCAGTGGCCACAGCAGCAATTGAAACTATTGTATGCATTGACAAAGAAAAAAGTACTTTGCCCGGGTATGACACCATCACAGGGCAATAGTCGCATTATATACATCATATATAAATTCATGTCATCTGATAGGTAAAATTGGAGGCATAAATTCAACTAGCTCAAAGAATTGAAACCAAAAATGAACTATTGCCCTGGGGAGCAGCCCTATCATTCATGAAACTATGCCGGGGACACCTCTTCCCAGCACAGTAGAGACTGCCGTACGGACTATCAATCCGTATTATGAGTGTACATATTGAAGATGGTGTAAGAGATGAATAAAGCGCGAAGCGGGTTCACATTTCTGTGTGTGAAGGCAGACGATCCGTTAGGGAATTTTTGGTTTGCAATTACACACAGATGCTGGTGCAGACGCCGGTACAAACAACACCCGATCACAAGGGCAACGAAATGGCTGAATCACAAGCCACGCTTTGAGCTTGTGATGACGAAGGTCTTAAGCGTGTTGTCAGAGACAAAACCCACTGATGGCGGGAAGATGATGGTTGGACCCACAAATCCTTCCATAGTTTGTCATATGAATCTATATTGTGTGTAGTCTTCATGACAGTAATAATTTCAGTCTAACATGACGCCGTGTTTCTAGACAGAAAAACCATATTTTGCCCCTATCTCAAAAAATCACCTATAGACGCATACAGGGCATATGCTTTTTAAAACGGTAAACATTGATATGCTGTATATCTGAAACGATATTTATACATAGTTTCAATACCTCTATAGAGGCATGGGTAGCCATATTTCTTTTTACTCTTTCATCAATTAGTATGGAGGAATGCTACATAATTACCCGATTTGTGTCATTTTTGCTTAAAAATTAGTATTAAAATTGGAGCCATCATATTTTTCACAGGCAGTCACCCATGAGAAAAACATATATGCCAACATACCCTTTGGTATTACTTTTTCAAATATAAAAATCACACCTGGGTTTTTGCCGCCCTTAGTAAATACACATTTTAAAGTTATCCACGTATTTATTTAAACACTTAAATGCACCCTTAAAAGTAAACATGCTCTTTTAGCTCGGATTAGTGCTATATTAGGTTGCTGGTCATGATACAAAATATATCTTGATTGCCTTTCACACTACACTTATTTTACAACAATCACACATCACCACACACACAGCACTACTCCACACCCCTATCAAACACCACACCCCAACACCAACACACACACACACATCTCCATATACCAACACTTGAAAGTAGACTTGATTAACATTACACAGTTCAAAGTTGCTCCCACCCGATACAACATAATATCTGCGTAAGAGGCCACTGCCGACATACCTTACTTCCAAAATTACTTTGAATTTGACCACAAAGATCCCTTTTTAAATGTAAGGTGTACGGAACTAAGGTTACTTTAGCATTTTTGACTTTAAATTTTATTTTTGTGTCGTCTGCAGAGGCACACATGGTTGCTTTGGGAGTGTGGGTATTCGTCTGTCTCCCGGGGGGGCACTTGTATATCAAAGGTGGATATGATGCGTGCACATGGCTTACAAAATGCAACCTAAACAATATTTCCACCGACCGACTTAAAAGCATACCCTAAACAAGTATTTTTTTGTTGTTTTGCTACACTAAAGAAGTATTTTAGTCACTTTTTTCTAACCTAAACAGGAAGCAATTGCATTGTGTCCTTAATATACCCCTGTATATTCTTGCTTTGCTTTACAATATTTTAATCTTTTTGATATCTGCTTAATTTGAGTATCACAATTTCAGGTTAAGAAAAAACATACCCTGTTTTCCACATTTGCTGTTTTTGACACCCTAATCAATGCAAGTCGCGTAGATCGCCTGTTGGAAAAAAAGACACCCGATTACGCGTTTTCTTATTCACGCATCATATCACCTTTGAATACAAGTGCCCCTACCCCGGTGATGTCTGTGGTAAAATGTTAAGCCTAAACATAAATACCCACTGAGTTTCACACCTGCCACATGTATGTTCATGACACTTGCATGAATGGTCCTTGGGTAGTGCCCCAAAATTTACCCCTTCTCAAGAGTGGGGTCACTGGTTCTCTAGAGGTCATGGCCCCAAAAGGGTCAGAATTATCAAATTGCTTGGGGGTATTATGTTTAATCAATTTTAATGAATTTGAATCAAATGACATTGGTTAGGTCTGTCCCAGGTGTTGGTGACCTTGTGACCTTTGTTGACCTCATGTGACCTTTGCCCCCATTCAAAAAAACCGCGATGGCAGAAGAGCGTCGCTTACGTGAACGCTGGATTTTGTAAATTCATGATTTTAACTCTACCTACAGCCTTCTCCCGGCCATGTTGAAACATTTAATGAAATGCTCTTTAAGACCCCCCAACATTGATTGGCGGGGTGGGGGTAAGTGTTAGGGTTGGCTTCAAGCTTATATTAATATGCTACTCAGTGCAATCTCAATGATGCCATACGCCTTCAGTGCATGTAAAAGGTATCACAGGTGGGAACTAAATTTGACTGGTGTAACATTATATATAATCATCCGGGGAGCCATTATAGTTGGGTCCATAGGACAACGAATAAAGGTCAACTGAATCGAGTGGCCCTATTCGTTACCATTGTGGTGGGCTATGGGCCGGCTACTATACAAATCTATACCGGGGATTGTAGTTGACCGCATTTGAACTTTTCTTTCGACAATGTTGTTTCCGTACACCCAAAAAATAGTGCCAGTATTTTCTAATTTGAGAGACAAAGTACCTCATTCGGTGTGGTAATTGGCAACTTATTTAAAACACATTTAGGCATACGTCACAGGCAACCTATTTTAATGATGCAAATTATCCACAAAAATAGTGTTCTTTGACCCATGAAACAGGTGTTTAAAAATAATGAACATTTATCCATTAATTACAATTAAGTAATTGTCGCCCCCTCTTCCCCTGTGAATAATCAGGATCAAATCAAACCAAAAAGCTTATCGATAAACCTGGCAATCAGGCAATCGACCATTGGCTGTTCATTAATACGGTAATATTTTCAGCTAACTATTAAAACTCACATAACAAAGAGCCCCCCATGCAGAC
Source organism: Ophioderma brevispina (assembly GCA_023653785.1). NCBI lineage: Eukaryota > Metazoa > Echinodermata > Ophiuroidea > Amphilepidida > Ophiodermatidae > Ophioderma > Ophioderma brevispina. The sequence goes on along the minus strand of JAMKCH010087640.1, from coordinate 2,985 downwards.
TTTGTTGTTTTGATATTCGTTTGTGAGGTACGTAAATATAATGTTAACGTAAAATCTGTCATGAATACTCCACTGACATTGGTTTTTTTATAACGTAAATGATAATTTTAAATGTGAAAAATATGGTTATTCCCTTACTTTGATGTAAAATGAATTTTGCCCCATTGTACACTGTGAATATCTAGGTCAGATTCATTACCCGATTGTGACATTATACTAGGTATTTGGTACTCATTTTGGTATATGTAGGAGGCAGACAATGAACTATCCATTGATACCAAAATCTAAGTAACAGGTGCTTAATAAGGAGTCCCAGAGGGGTGGTAGCCACCCCTTGGTGAGGGGTTCAAAAGAGGGGTAAGCGGAGGGTTAAAAATAAATGGAATTCTTCCGAAACTAAAATGACAAAAAACCCACGGTGAAAACTTCGATTTTCTGGGACAGTCCTTAGACTTTGTACTCATATAAGTTTTAAAGAGAGAAATACCGCCCGAAAGAAAAACGTCTATTTAAAAAAAGACATGTTTTGTGTTTAAAAAATCGCTATTTTTAAAATGTTTAAAAAACTAAAAAATTAAAAAAAAAAAAAAAAAAAAAAGACAGCAGTAAACCACCAGTTTTTAATATGCCATTTACAAACCAAAAAATATATAAAATTTTTCTTAAAAATGTTGTTTAAAAGTACCCTTTTTTGTGATTTAAGGGATATATTGAAAATACCAAATAAAGAGGTATTTAAATATACAATCAAAAAATGCTGAAATGGAAATCCAGGCATATGATCGAGAAAACACGGGTAGGTAAGGGGAAATATTCCACCAAGTGAAAATGTTTTCATCTAAACAATACCTCATAAAAATATTAAGAGATTTCAAGAACCTTCAACTTCCTGCCTTAGGAAATTTCAGGTGGTTTACCAGACACGCAACTTAAATGAATCTAGACGCAACGGATAGTGCTAATACCAAACCGGCAGGAAAAATACGCCGTGAAGATATTCGAGGCTTATTTGACAGCGGTAAGACCAACTGCAGGCCGTGGAAGGTTGCCGAATTAGGAGTTCGATGACTTGGATTGTTTAATTGGAACACTTAGAGTGACCTGGAGAACTATCGCGTAAGTTACACAAATTGTTGTTACTTAAACCCATGGGCTACACATATTAGGCCTATGGTAAAAAAAATAAGAATCTGGCCTTAGAATGTCTTTTAAACCATCAGATGACAAGAATCTATATATTCGGTATATAAAACAAATATTGAACTGCTTTTTTTCGGGACATGGTTGAAAACATAGGCAAGGTGATCTCGAAACCATCTATGCCCCTCGCTTACGCCTCGTGGCACATAGTATAGTTTTCGAGTCACCGTGGGCCTATAGTTCAACCATTGCCCATCATAGCAGTCAATATTGTATATTAGGCAATTGTTCTTGCTGTTGGTGTGTAATATCCAGGGAAGATAGGATTATTTCTTCAGTGATAATTTCCATCTATCAATGATAGGGCATATCTTCATGTCTGAAGAATAGAGTAGGGGGGATATATGATCACCCAACTTCACTGCATGCAGTCAGAAGATTTTTGCTCAAAATACTCATTGTTGTTAGCATGGTTAGTGTAGAGCAGAATCTTTGCTTAAACATATAATAACATTAAATATTGACTATAATATTGGCTGCTATAGATTGTACAATGGTGAAATGTATAGCCACTTGGTGATGTGGAAACCTCTTCGGCCCTTGGTAAATTAGAAATCTTTCTGCAGTCTCTACATCAACTGGCAGCATTTTCACCATTCTCATGTGCAGTCAATATTTGTGCACTATTAGACCTCAACTGTCTGTCTGGGAAAATAGTAAGCTCAAGTTATAACATTTAGCCAATTCTTTAGTGAGAGACAGTAAGCAGTTGAAGAATGTCCTGGAGAGAAACTTTAAGGTGGTAACACATCTTTGCACACAAGCAGAGAATTATGTTTCAGTGGCCATTTCGAATAAAGATCCATTATACATTATTAAGGCAGTGAACAGTGCATGATATGATATTACACACTCTCATGATCTATATAATTCTTTCACTTAACATTAAAGGTGCAACAAGAGATTTCACATATCGGGTGGCCCTTAAAAAAATTGAAAGTACTGATTTTTGCCCGATGAAAAGCTTTCATCAAAAACATCTCCATCTGAAAGGATTAAGCCTGAGAAATTGTTTCTTTGGTACAAAATTGTGAAATTTTTAATTTCGTATAGGAGCAAATACGAAATTCAGCCTATGTTTTGTGTTTTAAAAAAAGAAAAAACCTAAAAAATTAAAATTTTTCTCTCTTTTAAGACATTTCTGTAGGACAATACAAGTGTCTATTAAGTGTCTAATCATATGAAATTTCTATTATGACACAATATTGGTGCCCCAAAAATCTCTGGTGCACCTTTAAGAGGAAAAACTACCTCTATAGAACACGGCTGCTAAAAACATACATTACACAAATGGTGGATTATTCTGTTTGAAATTACATGTTGTCCCACCCTGATAATTTAATGCATTTTGGGGTGAGAATACAAAACAAAAAAGTCAATATATACATAATAAAAACCATGGATTCACATCTAGATGCCCCTAGGCAGAAAAGGCCCATTACCTATTGACAGGGTTGCAGCTGTAAGGATTTCTCTGACTTCAGTTAGTGACCCAGCTGCAGCTTCAGCAGCCAAATGTACTTGGCAGTGACAGCATACTTATATGAATGATAAATTGCAAGTATTCATCCCATTTACAAGGGATTAAGCAGTGAAAATTGCAATATTTAACAAAATAGGAAATTTTATTATATTAGTTAAAATCAGGGTAAAGTGTGGACATCATCCACAGGCCTCACCCCCCCAAACGGACTTTAAAAAAAGTTCAGATTTTCATCTGAATCGTATAGCAGATGTGCCAATTCTTACGTGAAAATTTGATTTACTTAGAAGAAATTCATAATT
>JAMKCH010087638.1:0-13924 GCA_023653785.1 Ophioderma brevispina | reverse complement strand
AAATTAATAAATCTTGATATTCTTAAGTTTTTAGCTCAAAAACGTGATTTTTTGACCCAAAAAACACCCCTGCCACCAAAGTTTTTGACCACAACCATCATTTTTTTAAATTATTTATTATTATCTTTCGAATAGAAGTGGTTGCGTTTTGTTGTACCGAGGGGAGGGGTTGTCGATAATTTTGCAGTCCAAACCGCTCCACTATCTCAGCAAGTAAAATTCAAATCTCATAAATCAGCTGGCAATGATATCACAAATAAGTTTCAACATTTTGAGTCTTTCTATTTTGTTGGCATTTGTAGGAAAATTTAATTCCTTTATTTTGTTAATCATTTTCAGTGTTTTATTGAATCTCATTACAAAAATAATCTTGTTCCATGAAGATTATCTGTTAAGGATTGATATCAAAATCCAATGTACATGTAGCCAGAAGGGTTGCATATATCTTATTTCTAAATGATATCAGGTTATCACTTTAATGATATATTGTAATGCAATTGCACATAGTATGTGAGAGCTTACACAATTGTGAAGTCCACATCGATAAACAGTATTTGAATTTGATAATGATAATGCCATTTGACAATAAATACCATTGGCAACATTTAGGAATGGAAGCCCTAGCCATGAGCTTGCATATGGTGGAGGTCTCAACCTTATAATGTACTTTTTACTTTTGCATATAGTATGTAAATTAGCTCATTAAATGTGCAATAAATACCACCAGCATTATGCATACAAGTCTTAGTTATAAACTTGCATTATGGCAGAGTCCAATCATCATACCATCTACTATAATCCATATCATGCACTTTTTACTTTTGCATATGGTATGCAAATTAGCTCTTTAAATATGCAATAAATGTCACTTGCAACATAGTTGCATGCAAGGCTTAGTTATAGAGTTGATTGTTTGCATAAATTATGCAAATTAGCTAATTAACATATTTTGCCCTCAAATTTTAATCAGGTCAAGAACATTTTGCCCTTCCACCATCCACCAAGTTTTGTCACTATAGCCCATTCAGAATTCTAGATAATGGTTGTAAATCAAAACTTCAACCAAAATGACACTAAACAGAAGGATACTAACCAAGTCAAAGACAAAACAGTACACAAGATCAAATGTTATCCCCTCTTAAATACACTATCAGTGATTTATTCGAAAGAGTCCAAATATTTGAAATTCGCAGGAATAGCTTAAGAGTGAAGGATAAATCTGTATAATTCTCATAAGTTACCTTTTCCAACGGAAGAAATCACAGAAAAGGAAGAAAACGGCAGCGTTCAAAGAATATGAATCTCCATTCAATTATGTGTTGTAATAAGTATTCGTACAGACAATAATGACTAAAATTTCTGATTTTGTCCTTATTAGGTCGCTTCTGGTCCTATCATTTGCAGGCTATGTTAGGATACATTTACTTCTTACAAACGTAAACAAAAATCTGATTTTTGATCATTTCTTTCGATTTTGTGATTTAGCAAATCACTGATAGTGCCTTTAATGTTGTCTATCTTATTTCAACAACTCAACTCAACTTGGAGAATTGTTGTAGAATTTACACATTTTTTCAAACAGGTCATCTGCAATACTATGACTTTCAAAATTCCAATTGAATATCAAGTCAGTTACATTTATGCATAAGACCCTGGCATATGATAAATGAAACTTTGAACAAATCCATATTGTGACAGCTACATCAGCTCATTTACACCAATAAAGCTAAGAAATTCCATCCATGTCTATTGGCTCATCAAACTGCTCATTTGCCAGTCTTTTTTTTTCTTCACCTCAGATCTCCCCTTACCTTGCTCCCTCTGACCTATTTTCTTCCGGAGCTCACAATCGGACAATTTCAACCTCCAAGCGGTTGTTTAATATGCAGCTCCAAACGGCAGAATTCGGCGGTTACCGTGGCAAGGCCCCCTAGAGCTGGGAGGCAAACAGTAGCAGCACGTCTTCTTTCAGTACTTGGGGTTTATGAGAGAGGACTTGAGAGGCTACGCCTCGTGCCAACTCAAGCGTCACGTAATCTACTGATGTCCGGCGTGCCGCTATATTTAAAATTCCAAAGTCTTGAACATGACTTGAAAACACTCCAAACTGACGAGGCTATGTCTCAAGTTGAAAACATGATTTCAATGAAAATATTGCGTGGGCAGCCTTACTACTAGAAAAAAACCATTTTTAATAAACTCCCCACAATTTCTACATTTTCCTTGCCAGTGCATTTCTCACTTGGCAATTTATTTCTAGAAATACTATTTATTTCAGAAATTCTGATCCGCATTTTAGCCTGCAGAGCATTACAATGCCATAGAGCAGATTAGAGCTCTAACAATAAACATGGATACACGAGCGTGTACCAACTTCTTTTGAGTCCCTGCGCAAGCACCTTTTGCTTCTACTTCATTCTCTGCTCAGGCGAAGCATTTTCTCAGCTCAAATTCCAATTTTTTTGATACTTTAATCTTCTGTAAGTCTGCCCGAAGGTGACCCGCATTCGTATTAGGGATTCAGAAAAAACGCCATGAAAATCACCGCTTTTCTTCAGCAATTTACAGATCTGTAATCCGCACAATTGCTCGGAGCAGTGTCTTTTTTCTAAGCATGGATAATTTCTCTCTCTGGCTTTGCCTCCCTCTTGTGTTAACTCTTTACATATGGTTCCAATTAATTACAATTTTCAATGTACCAATCAGGAACTTCGGACATATTAGGGGTCCTTACTTATGAGAGGGTTAGCAAATAACCTGTGAACCTTGGGCCATTGCCTGGGGACAACATGTAGCCCATTAGTTATATATTTTTGTGGCCCATTGCTCAGAAAATGGACAAAGTTTACCAACCTTTGGAGAGAAAAAAATGACTTTAAAGTTGGATTTTCCCACTTTATTAACTTATTATAGTACATCCAATTTTAAAAGGACAAAGTTTGAATAATGTTCAGTTGGAATAATGTTGGTAAAGCTCTCCCTGACCTAGAATACAAGTAGTACCCTAATAGAACTATATGCAAGAAAGAGGTTATGAACATGAAGCAAAGAAAAGGCTGTCCCTTGACTTAAAAAGGTGCTTGTTCTGATTTATGTCTATTGTTTCCTATAGACCAGTTAACATCCTACGTCACTTCTTTTGTTGCCTGCGAATCCATTCCTGCGAATCGTTATGGCCCATCGTATTAAAACTCTAACAGATACAATTGCCCAGTGTGTAACAGTCAGGCCGACATATTTCAAGATACCAGGCCCTAACGTGTTTACAAACATTGCTGTTAACTGGTCTATACTTGATAAGATATCTTGGCACTTGCAAACACTCACCACCAAGTATTGTGGGAAACAAACTTGTGGTTTTGAAGGTAGAAGCAATGAAGGATATTGCAACATCCTATTCACTTTTGTGATAAGAATGGTATTCTACAGCTTAGCCAAAAATTCTCTTTAAATAATCAAAGATTGCTTTTGGAGTCATCTCAGTATCACTGGCTTAAACAATAACCCATATACAGATACAGAGACTTTGCGATGATGCATGTCTCAAAATTCGCTTCAAAAGATATGTCTTAGATTATAGCACTTGCTATGTTTTCTTTTGTTGAAAGACATGTCTAATTGCAAGACATGATGGACGGGACACTATTTATACTCATAAATATTTTGGCAGCCTTCTATATTTGTGTGGAAACTAAGCAATAATAATTAGCGATAGTGTAGATCCAATATTTAAGCATAAAGCAATATATGGATACTTTTGCTAAACTATATAGCAACAGTGCAAATACTTTGGCATTCACTTGCTAAGCTTAACCCTTTCAACCCTGCAGATAGATTCTGTATATAGGTATAATAAGCCTATATAGGCAATACACCGTAAGTCAGTGTTTTTGAGATTTCTGCCCAAATGACCTGAGACTAGGGTTGTTTGTACGCCTTTCAATGCATTTTTCGTGCTGATTCTGTGTCTGAAAACAAAACTGAAAAATGTTGATCTCTGAGTGACTGTAACGAGGGCCCAAAAGGTTAGGTACCTGGATGTTGGCTTCTTACGAGCTGCTTTTTAGGATATGCACAAATTGTCTATTCCAGGTAAAGTTAATAGTCTGCAAAGGGATAGCAGATGTAAAAGCGGGATTTAGTTGAAGAAGTACCTAAGTCGCATTTAGTACATAGCAAGGCTATTTGTCAGGCTTTAAAATGCCCTTTCTGCAACAACCTAGTTTCACATCTATGAGTGACCACAAATTTAATGTGCTTTTTAAGAGAGCCATAAATCACTTAATGACCAGCATACAACCATATACCATTTATTATGCAATAATATTTAATGCCCTTTCTAATATATCCTTGTTCCACTTTAACAATATAGCCAGGCATAACCCTTTACCTGCAGTTGCTTTAATCAGCATGAAAAATGTATTCAAATAAGTCCAAACAAGTCTAGTCTTAGATCAGTGATTTTGAGATGGCTCTCCAAAAGACCTATGATGGGAAGCCTTTTCAAATGTGTTATAACCTATATACAGAATCTAACACGGTCATAAGGGTTAAAGGAACACCACTTTCATTATAGAGTCCCCAAAATATATTAAACAAAAGAAAAAGAAAAAGGCTAGTAAAAAAAACCTTATCCTAATATATTTCAATAAATTGGCCTGTAAAACATTTATAGAATAAAATATAGGATTTGTTGTTTTGCCCATCTCATATCATGTCATATTGGATGGGCAGTCCAATATTTGGAGTAGTGGATGCCGGCGCACCACTACAATGTTTCGGGTTCATACATTAAAAGGAAACATTTCCGGGGCCTACAATTTCACTGGTATAATGAGAAAAACGTGAACTTTCTTCTGATACCAAAATCTCAATTTTGATGATGTAAAGCGGGGGTGGGGTGGTTGTCGATTGGGCCACCCACCTCTAACTATAGTTAATTCTAAATTTTCATTTTCACATTTCTCCTGCAAATTTAAAGCTCACCTAATTTTCTGCACAAGTTTCCTGGAATATTTTAACAAAAATGGCAAATTACTAAAATAGTGGACATGTCCTTTAACAAGTAGGCAAACATAATATATATTTTAATGCACATACATAAAACACCAATGACTGTGCACCACCTCAGACAGCTATAGACTATAATGGTTGCAGGCAATACATATTTCATACTAATTCAATATCATGGTTACATCAAGGCAGGGAATGAGATTACAACAAGGTTGGACTTAGGGGCATCTGATACAGATGGGCACTGTCAGCATTCTAACATAAAAATTGTTTGCAAATAAAATGGGAAAGATTACACACATTTTGTGCAGCACTAAATTTTCACAAATTTGTGAGATTCTTGTAAATTGATTTTTTTTGGGGGGGGGGTTGAAATTTGCACACAATAAATCATTGGTAAAATTAAAGGTGCGTGTTCCGATCGTCTTTAAGACCCAATACCCGGAAGTACGAATTTTGATATCAGATGAAAGGCCGTATTTTTCTCATTGTCGTCCTGAAATTTGAGCCTTCAAATCCATTTTATTCCCAAGATATAAACAAAAACTGCCATTATAATGGTTAACCATCAATATCAGCAAAGTATTGAATAGAGTTTTGCAATACGCATTATTATAAAAACTGCAAGATTGTTTCCCACGGTACTTGATGGGTTGTATGTACATGCGCCAGGCTCTCGTATCAAATGCTTCTGAATACTTTCAGTAGAGACAATTCATCTCAAACACTTTTCCATCGAAGTAACTTTTGCTTAAATCGCATATAAAGCAGAATATTTCAATAGATGCACAATTCTTATAACTTGTGACCATATCAAGAAAATAAATGTACTTTTAGATCAAATAACCATCTCTAGTTAATGTTCTTGTGAGTAAATCACGCAAGTTGAAAGACAATCTTTCACTCAAAAAAATGGCCTATTACAAAAGTCGGAAAAGCATATTACAGTCATCGGGTTTTGTGACTTTCACCCTTCTTTGTGCAACCACCATGTTTTTGTCTAAAATATTAGCTCACCCAATCTAGGCTTACATCATTTCCATATATATAATATGCCAACATTTATTACTGAGGAAACTGGACTAAACTCAACTCCTCACCGATCCCAAGAGAACTTGGGTTCCAACACCGACCATATTGAATACATTTGATTCTACATCATACATGCATCATGGCATTACTGTACTCGCAGCTAAACAATAGCAAGACACATGAACATGGATTGTTCACTACAAGCTGGCTGAACTAACACGGTAGTGGTTACAACTGCGCATTATTGTGATTATAACATTTAAGATGGTGGATCGGGTTTCAATGGTGATGTTATTGATAGCATATAGCAAAAAAATGTCATTCCTACTTGCGTCCATTTTTAACCTTCAATTTATAAAGCTACAGAAAGTATACACTTATTTAATATTGAATTTCTATAAATTCCAACAAAATATCCATGTTGTTGGATATGCATTTGGTTGACAGATGAACAAGCTTGATGATCAGTGGCATAACCAGCAGCGAGGGGAGGCCCCCAATTCGCCTCCCTCAGAAAATGCCTCGGCACCCCTTCTGCCCCCCCCCCATTTACAAAGGCTCTGGTTATGCCACTGTTGATGATGGAACCAATACATGCATTTATAACAAGAGGTTTTTGTGGGAAATTTACTAGTACAAATACATCATTCCCTACTGGGTTCAAATGAAATTTTGGAATTAAAGGGACACTGGCACATTTGAAAAATAGTGGGCCCTCTTGATTTTTCAAACTTGATATTTTTGCATGATTGTAAAGCTTTAATATACACTAGCCCTCACCTGAAATTATTAAGCCCAAATCAGCGCGCTTATGGGTAAACAGAACGATTTTATAATAAATGTCGCCGGCGACATTAAAGGCACTATCAGTGATTTGATAAATCAGAAAATCGAAAAAATCATCAAAAAACAGATTTTTGCATGTTTGTAACAAGTATAGGTATCCTAACATACCCTGCAAATGATAGGACCAGAAGCAACCTAATAAGGACAAAATCAGAAATTTTAGTCTTTACTGTCCGTACGGACACTTACTACAACACGTAATTGAATGGAGATTCATATCTTTGAACACTGCCGTTTTCTTTCTTTTCTGTCAATTCTTCAGGTGGAAAAAGTAACTTATGAGAATTCTACAGACTTGCTCTTCACTTTTAAGCTATTCCTGCAAATTTCAAGTATTTTGACTCTCTCGGATAAATCACTGATAGTGTCTTTAATTCAGCAGACGATGCGGAAATGGCATGTAACACAAGAAAACATGTGCTAGAGATGATTCTTACGGCATGCACCTTGTTTGACCGGTCTGTGACCTTTGTGGTTTTAATATCAATGAGTATGAGTCTATGATATTCATGTAATAGACACATTTGTTGATTAAAGTTACGGCAAACTTAAAAGTTAGCCTACAAATTCCCTAGATGTCTTCAGCCTCTTATTAATGTCCCTGTCTGTTTTTGGGCATGTTATTTTTATGTGTAAAATATATCTCTATTCTTCCAATGCCTAGACTATCATTTGCGAGCAAATTGAAGAAATTTGATATTTTCTGAAAATGTGCCAGTGCCACTTTAAGGTATGTTTTGGTGATGGTCTTTCTTAAGAATCAAATGGAATTATTGTAACTGAGTGGGGCATCTTTAACACTATGAGCTAACAAAGTCAGTAAACTTGAAATGACAGTGTCTAAAATACTAAGAAAAAAATGACTGGAACTGTCTAGACTCTCGGCGTCTTGACTGACAGCATGTGAGATTGACGCATTGAAGTTACCAATACAGATAGTAGATACACACACATTAATGACTTACTGACTTTGATTTTCTTATGTTCTATGTTCAATGAACTATGACTTTTTTATGACATGAATAAGGACTTCATGCATGATGATTTTGCAAATAACATAATTTTGCCTTAAAGGTGGGTGACCCAATTGATAGCCTTGTTCTCCACCACTTCACTGGTCCCAAATTGAGATTTTGGTATATAAGAAAGCTCATGTTTTTTCTTATAACACCACAGAAACCGAGCTGCTACGTATCATGGATAAGGCACATTTTTCACCTGTGGCCAAGAATAACGTCTAGGACCCCAAACTTTCAGCCCATAGACTCTATCCATTCGGGTTTGCAATTTCGACAATGCACTTATGTTGCTAACTGTCCTATATTGACTTAAGGTGTTGGCATCATGATTTAAATGGGCCGAAGAATTTCTTTAAAATTTGATATATAGTACATTCATTTGTGCTGATAACAAATCTGAAATAAAAAATATGGGTTACCATATTCGTTTTTGAGAAAAAAGACTTTCAAAAAGTACATTTTTGCTCAAAATTTTACATTATTTACCACACAACTCTATGGGAAAATGTGATTTACCGATACTAAAGTGCTCCAAAAAGATAACAAAGGGGCCGAACGTTTTTCTGATTTTCACATATGTTTAGGTCTAAGTTGCATACTTGAAAATACCGAAATAAAAAAATGGTGTCACCAGATTAGTTTTCCTGAAAATCGTCGAAAAAGGACATTTTTAGAGGGAAATTTCTGTCTTCACTAGAGACGATGCGTCTCGCTTTATTTTACGCCTATATGTCACGCAGCAAAACAAACAAATGGGTGCGTGAAAGGTGAGACGTGTAATTATTCAGGCGCATTCTTAGACAAGTCCTAGCAACATCAGAGTTCTACGCGATTTTGCAAACGCTTTACAAATTCGCGTAAATGCAGAGGGGGGAAATCGCTCATGAATTTTTGCGACGCTAAAATCGCAAACGAATGCACGCTTGCTCATCTCCGAGTTTATTAAAGTCGGCTTGTGCGTACTCCTTGGAAACCAAATCATAATGCCAACACCTTAATATAGAATGAATTGTCACATTCACGACTTAGTGACTTTTGATTTTCTTACATTCTTTGTTCAATGAACTGTGACTTTTTAAAAAGAAATGCATACTTGGTGTATACAATATCAGTTAGCATATGTCTACAGATCTTAAGTGCAACTTTTTTCTGCATCAATTTTCAGAAATTACATAATTTCTTGCTGTTAAAACTTGAAATATCCATCAAATGTTGAATCAAAAGATATGTGACTAATAGTTGCATCTTTCTTTCATATGATCAAAACCATTTGCATTTTTAACGATGTTTTACAAAGTGTAAGGGGTGCTTACTTCTCAGGTTAAGTGTAGGTATTAGAGAAAATTGGCTTGAATTCACTGGTATTGATTGATAATCAATACTGTAATCATTAAAATTCCTCACCCTGTAAGTAATAGCATTTAGGAAGAATAAATGGTCAAATCAAAATCTCACTGAAAAGAGCAAATCCACTGAATCGAATGGAGACCCATGGTAAGATTAGTGTTGTGCACCAATTAATGGTTCATGGGAGGTTAGATATGCAAGGGAAAGCTTCAACAGCAAAGCACCGCTAGAAATTAACAAAATCGGTGTGCCATTAGATGAAATAAATGAAACGGACACCGTTTGACATGTTCCATGCTTGGTTGGCCAATTCTATGACACCTCTGGATCGGATTCCATCGTGCCGACTTTTCAGGGCGTGAAAAAATTGATGTTTTTGTGATTATAGCTGATGGAATGATACCGCATATAGGGGGAAAACAGAGTTTCTGGAGTCATTTAAGGAACGGAATATTAGCCCCTAGGGGTGTTCATATGATATGGTTGATCCAATAGCAAATGGAAAAATATTCGCTGATCTCCTGACTTGCATTGTTATGCTTCAGTGATTTTGAAGTTATTAGATGCTTCTGTAGTATGAATTACTCAATTTTATTGATAGAACTCCTTTTATATTGGTTTAGTAAGGCTTTGCTCACTTTTCTTATGAAAGCTTCAATCTAAAATGAAATATCCGACATAATTAGCATTTTCTGAATCAAGACGGGAAGTTGTGCAATATGTATCATGAACTAGTGAGGAGTTACTTTGCAGTGAAAACTCAGTAACCTAGCGTGTTCAAAGAAGGGTAAAATGGTGGATATCGTGTTCACCGCAGTGGATGCATGCTGGCTCATCTTTTGTAATCATATACGCCATTGCTCAAAATGCTTCACTCCCTCTGGGTCTGCTATATATACTGTGCATATTTTTAGCTCTAAGTATCAGCTGGAGAATGCTTTGGCAGCAGATTAAACTACAGGGAATTGATTAAGACAGGAGGATTCTTGGGCTAGAAATTCTCACAGGTATCTGTTGCTGTTATATCAGCCAATAACCTCACCTATAAATACTAAGTTCTCTTGCTTTGCACATTATTTCACAGAATCTGGTGAACTTTGGTCATGGATTTTTGGGTGGACATTAAAGTGTTGGTAGGCTTTCTGTAAAGAGTATAGCAAGGCAATTTCAGTGGATCTTCTTTTTTGTGATTAGAAGGTTTGTCGTTTGCATAGATCAATTTTAAAAGATCACTTCATAATATGAAAAAGATAAATGATCAGATTATGTGCCTAAATTGGCCTATAACTTCCTTCAAAACAGAATTGTTTTTGATGACTGTGCCAAATGTTATAATTTAGGCCTCATTTCTTCTCAAAGATTCTGTTCAAAATGAAGCAAATTACAAACTTAGTTGTGTTCTATCGCTTGAAAGATGTCAAATTCACACATCTAATGGGGAGAGCAAGGGGACAAGGCTGAAAATCTTCTAGTGCACCTTTAAAGCTTTCTTGCATTCAAGTTCAATAGAAAGTAGCTGAATCCATTCAACCTTGGTCGATTCTGTATAGGTTATACCAGTGGCTTTTGAGATGGCCTCCCAAATGGCCTGTAGTCATTTGGGAACCCATCTCAAAAAAACACTGACCCAAGACTAGGCTTCATTGATGAGATTGATTCCGACTATGGTCATGAATATGCATGATTTTAAAATAGAAAAAAAAGTTGGAAAAGTTTGAACTCCAAGTGATTGTAGTTGTCTGCAAAACTTGGAGAAATAAAATAAATATTCAAAGAAGTTAACATTAGCAGAGTGTTAAGATGTGTTTGGAAACTTCTCTTGATAAGTTGGAACTTGTTTGTGAAATGATACTTCCATGATATGTGAAGGGGAAAAGCACTCTTACATTTGAGCATCACAGTGACAAAGCCCAGTAACAATATCCACGCCATCAATACAGGTATTGTTTTTAGACCAAAGCCATGTTGTCACCTGATATCATCCTTGCAATGTCTTTATTTTAAGTAGAACAACGATACCGATGGGCAGAGAGAGTCGTTCCACTTGAACATCGGTTCACCTACCTTAGTGTGATATCAGGTGATAGGAGTATGGCTGTGGTCCAAAACAAATGCATTTTAATAGCATTCAAATTGATGAATTATGCCAACGAATGTTCCAGCCCATGCACAGCTCAATGTGCATTTTAGAGGAACAATACAGCACATATCCAGCATGGAAACATGTCGAGGCTTCGTCCTGCAGTGGACTTACATAGCTGATAGTACACAGCTGATAGTACACAGCTGATAGTATACAGATGATAGTATACAGCTGATAGTATACAGCTGATAGTATACAGCACATAGTCATTACAATCATCATTCCATACATGCAATGTTTGTCAAAGGTTACTCTTTTGCTTACTGGTAGGTGTTAGATGTTGTGTGACAATGCCTTTGTGTTGAGACAGAATTCCTTTTAGAATAGTTAATTGCCTTTGGCTCTGAATACTGGGATGGTCACTTTGCCATTTCATTTTTCTTTTTACAAGTAGCAGTAGTAGCTGCAAAGCAACTATACACTGCAAATTTCGTAGAACACATGACGCGTCAGGACGTCAGCTGTAGCAGCAGCAGCAAATATAAATAATGGTCAACATTTGAAACTGCAAATGTGAGATTTTGACCACCACCCATGCTCCTGGAGCATAGGCTGTGGCAACCGTTCCAGAGTGGAGCTATTCATTATATTGAGTGCTGACCACAATAGCAGTAGCGATTTATTCCGTAAATGTTATCAAGGATTAGAATTGCAAATTTGGCACACCAAGCCTCGCTGGTCTTGTGGTTAGGTAGCTGACCTCATGATACAGTGGTCTTGGGTTCAAATCTCGCTACTGCCTCTTTTAAAATATAGAAAATTTTCATTATTTTTTCAGGTTAGAGGGAAAAATTCTAAGTCCAAAAAAGATAAGAAAAAATAATAGCTGCCCTTTGAGGTTAGTGAGGGAGACCTGCTCCTGGAGCATGGGTGGTGGTCAAAAACTACCGTGTGCTTTGAAACTTGCCTTTTTTAAAGTATGAGATGCTCAGAGGGGCGACAACAGTTTTACACTTTTTGCCAACAATGTATTTGAACTTGTTACATTAAAAAAACTGCCCTAATGAAACTTAAAAACTAATCTTTCCACATTAACTACCAGACAAAGCTATCAATATATAGAGGGAAAACGGCAGAAATATAAGATGGAATTGAATATAGGACCAGATGGGAACATCACAAAACCAAGCTAACCATGACATTACTACCATAAAATAATATCCCTTAAGTACAATGATACCTTAACTGAACCCAATTGTCATGAATTCCATCATAAGGTATTATATTCTACCTTACACTGACCCCAAACAGAATATATGCTGTATAATATTTCAGCCTTATTTGATTCCATATACACTATCACATATCATATTGGATTTGATGTAAGAAACCATTCAACCAAATCACATTTAAGTGCTGCTTCCTCTATATAATGCATGATGCTTTAGTACTTTATTGAGTACTGAAAAAACAACTTAAGTTTGCAATAATTTATTTTTGTGCAATTTGAGAGAGATGTCATTTTGTGAAAATTTCTTACTGCAAATTAAATTCTTTACAAGATCTCACATGGAAGACTGATTAGATTTGTATACATTTGTTTTGGTAAAATATTCAGTTCTTGCCAATTTGTGAAAAATATCCTTCCACACAATTTAACTGTATTACAGAATGGCTGATATAATATACAAAAGCAATTAAGATGTAGTAGCCATGGACTATCAACCTCATAAAATTCACCACACGATGATTGTGTATGAATTGCTCAAGCGATGTTCAATTTTTTCTTGATCTATAGCGACAATTTAGAAAAAATGTGAATTTTAGACCTTCCAACAAGTATATTTAACAAAGATCCTTAAAGTAAAAGATATTTGAATAAAATTACTATTCTTTTAGTTACTATCATTAAAAAGCATTATTTTTGAAACTGTATTTCTAATTTAGGTAGCCATTTGACTAATGATTAGTCATAGGCGATACCATTTTGACTGGTAGGTGATTATTATGATTGATCAGTTATTGTGATTGATCATTTGTCAAAAAATCATGCTTTTGTGACTAATTTTTAGTCACATGAGTAATTCCATTTTATAGCTTATTGATACAAATTACACAAGCGTTTTATTTTGGTAAACCCTGAAATTTCTTCATCAAGCTTTACAATCTTGCTTGCTAGCCTTAGGAAGGACTGGTAGGGGAATATAGCCCAGTCATGTGAAATCTTAAAAATAAATAAAGATTTGCTCTTGTCAAGAGCACCCTCAATTTTTAGACAAGGCCAGATTTTTGCATATACATACAGCTCAGTTCCAAATTAACAATTACCCTAAATGAATATGGCAACAATCCTTTCCTTTTATGAAACAACATTGATTTTTTTATTAAATGTCTGGTTCCTTGTAATTAACAAAGCTGGCCTAAACCAGAAATATATAAAATTCTCATAAAATTAACACTTATAAGGTCTTCCGCACTCCTGTTAGTGTAGTAGTGTATAAGGGCGGGGTCCACAGACTGCCCCCCCAAAAAACACTTTGTCATTGCAATTTATACCCAAACTCTGGTCATTGATGGGGTACAT
>JAMKCH010087637.1:0-20433 GCA_023653785.1 Ophioderma brevispina | reverse complement strand
CAGTTTCTAAGTTTACATCTTGGGGAATTCCCCATTTCCCTTATTGTGCAATCTATCTAACAGGTGCATTTTGCATAAACAACTCTAGGGAATCCCCTTTTCTCTCTTTTATAGTAAACAAAGTGCTTTTCCCGTGAGAAATCTTTTCTCAAATAAAATTGAGAAAATAATATTTTTAAAAGTTTAATCAGAAAAATGGAGGCCATGTAACACTCTGCTTTTCGCCCCTGCTTTTCCGATTCTGGAGCTGCCACTGGTTACATGTAGATGCAGTTTATGCAACACATCATGCGCTATGGCCAAGAAATTTTTACCCAGAGTATAGTTCATGCAGCACCAAAAATAAAATTGATCGACCTATTCATATAGTAGATTTAAAAAACGACACATCCTTAAAATGTTAGGATGGTGAAAAATAACTCATCACAGTAAAAGAGTGACAATGTGACCTATGTATCGACAGCACATATCCTTTTGCACTAACTCCCCGGCCTCCGGTATCAGATAGATGTGCTTGGCTTGCTGTATTTGTTAAACAAAATGAAACAGGTTCATTACCGTGGCAGGGAGATACTATTAAATTGAACAGAAATAGTCTGGTTTTTTCAGAATTTAATTACAACTTTCTAAAAAATTGAGTTCAAAAGTCTTAAAGCAATAATGGCACATTTTTTGAAGAGCACCCCTTTGTTAGACAAACAAAATGAAACGGGCTCATTACCGTGGCAGGGAGATACTATTAAATTGAAAAGAAATAGTCTAGTTTTATTTTTTTTAAAGAATTTAATTACAACTTTCATACATAAATTGAGTTCAAAAGCCTTAAAGCAATAATGGCACATTTTTTGAAGAGCACCCCTTTGTTAGACAAACAAAATGAAACGGGCTCATTACCGTGGCATGGAGATACTATTAAATTGAAAAGAAATAGTCTGGTTTTATTTTTTTTAAAGAATTACAACTTTCATACATAAATTGAGTTCAAAAGCCTTAAAGGCACTATCGGTGATTTGCTAAATCAGAAAATCGAAAAAAATCAAAAAAATCAGATTTGTGCATGTCTGTTAACAGGTATAGGTATCCTAACATACCCTACAAGTGCTAAGACTGAAAGCGACCTAGTAAGGACAAAATCGGGGATTGTAGTCATTACATTCCGTACGGACACTTTCTGCAACACATAATTAAATGGGGGTTCATATCTTTGAACACTGCTGTTTGCTTCATTTTCTGTCAATTTTTCAGTTGCAAAAATAACTTGCTCAAATTCTACAGACTTATCCTTCATTTTTAAGCTATTTCTGCAAATTTCAAATATTTTGACTCTTTCAGGTGAATCACTGATAGTGTCTTTAAGTTCAATGCTGAATATCAACACAGTAAATGATCAAACATCACTTTGAATTAGTTTTGATTACAGTGATTACTTCACATCATACTTTCTTGCATTGCAAAGACATACCTGTTGGATAATGAAAGACTGGTTCCACCAGCAGAATGACAAGTTTGGTTCATTTTAAAGGTGCAGCAAGAGATTTCACATATCAGGTGACCCTAAAAAAATAGTACTGATTTTTGTCCTTGTGTAAAGCTTTCCATCAAAAATATCCCCATCTGAGAGGATTAAGCTGAAAAACGTTTCTTTGGTACAAAAATTGTGAAATTTCGAATTTCGTATAGGAGCAAATACGAAATTCAGCCTATGTTTTATATGGAAATATAAGCAAATCAGAATCACCTTTATTCTCTCTTTTTAGGCAATTATGTAGCCAAATACAAGGTAAGAAATCTATTGTCTATTCTATATGAAATTACTATTATGACACACTATTTGGATGCCTCAAAAATCTCTCGTTGCACCTTTAAGTTTTTGCCATTAAAAATGTCAAAGTACTAAGGGACCAGTCATTTATGTCCATAGGCATAAATCCGGGGGGGATGGGGGATATATCCCCCAATATTTTTTTGAGAGGGGGATGGTCAATTCGATCATCCCTCCCCCCAATGTTGATGCTTGTTCATGTGTTTTGACCACAAATAACCTCATATTTTACCATTATAGTTTAAAAATAGTAAATTCATCCAGCGCGCTTCGCGTGCAATTTGTTCTATTTACATTTAACGACTTTAGCTTCTAAATGGCAAAATTTTTAGCGTGCTACGTGCGCACATCTGCTAGTAATTGATCTTTTCAGCAAACCATGTTTCATTTATAAATTTTCATCAACCCCATCCCCCAATGTCAAAAAGAAATTTATGCCATTGTTTATGCCAGGGAGATGGAGAAATTTATTTTGGTGAACAATTTTGTGTTCGCCCTTTCTGTTAAAAATTGTTACGAATACGAATTATCTCTATTTAAAAGTTTGGGTTACCCACGATCAAAATTCTTGCTAACAAAAAAAATTCAGATTCCCCTTCAAACCCCATTTCCCCCCACCCAGCATAATAATGACTCCTCCCTAAGCATGTAAAATATAAAAATGTTTACACCTGTACCATTTTTACATTCTACCCACTTTTTAGTCATCCTTATTGGTATAGATGAAGGTAAGAAAATGCATTTGTATGTAATGTGAGAATTTTTTAAGGATGCATTCTTAAAATGGTCCGATCGCTAATAGCCTTGTCCCCAGGGACCCCAGATTTTACTGGAAGTGGTCAAAATTTTGGTATCAGAAGAAAGCTAATTTTCTCATTTACCCTGTGAAATTAGGTCTAAAGGATGTTTGGTTTGGATGTTATGAGAGAAAATATGCCCCATTTTGGTCGACCAATATTAACTTTACACAGTACTCTATGGGGATTACAAAATCACAATTTAAAGTTCTCACTTAAAAACGGGTTGAAATATCGGCGCGAAACTTTACAGTTGGGATTTTGGGGTGAAGGCCATTCTATCAAGATGAAAAAAATTATAGACTTAAAGGTGCATGGTCCGATCATCTTTGAGACCCCCTGATTTACCCGGAAGTAGTATTGATTTTGATATCAGATGAAAGGCCGTATTTTTTTCATTGTCGTCCTGAAATTTGAGCCCTCAAATCCATTTCATTCCCAAGATATAAACAAAAAACCGCCGTTTTAGTGGTTAACCATCAATGTTAGCACAGTATTGAATAGGGTTTTGCAACATGCGCGCATTATTGCGTCTAGTAAACCGCAAGTTTGTTTCCCATGGTACTTGATGGGGTGTATGAAGTAAGTGCCAGGCTCTCATATCAAGTAGAGAACACAATACACACAAATCGGAACAAGGACCTTTAAAACGGACCATCCCCCTTTAACAGGTAGGTTAAAGGTGCAACAAGTGATTTCAAGTCATCAATATTTTCCCTGATATGTAGTGAATTGTATAGATTAGATGCCCAATAGATTCACTGCCTTTAATTTGGCTGCAGAAATAACTTAAAATGAAAACAAAAGGTGATTTGTCTATGCTTATATTTCAATAGAAAACAGGCTGAATTTCATATTTGCTCCCATAGGAAAATAGAAATTTCACATTTTTTTGTACCAAAGAAACAGTTCTCAGCTTAATTCTTTTAACTGGGGATATTTTTGATAGAAAGCTTTAGACCAGTGCAAAAATCAGAATTTTCACATTTTAGGGACATCTGTTATTTGAAATCTCTCGTTGCACCTTTAACTGGGGAAGTCATTCACTTTACAAAATCCAATAATTTATTTAGTATATAGCTAAAAAGCTTCAAAAGGTTTGGTTAGCACCAGAGGATGTTTTGAATCAATCCCATGATGCATAGCAATGTGTCTATACTGTAATGTACTAAACACATGTCAGTACTTAGGAATAAAAAGTGTTCCAAAAGTTTAAGAACCACAAGATATAATCATGCTAAAAATTTCCAAAATACTAACATTTTGAGGGCTAAATTGGGCATTAAAGTCAGGGTTTTCAAGTATTAAGAATAGGATTTTTATGGGATCACATGAGGTGAAATTTCCCACAACTGGTGCATTGTGGGATTGACTCAAAACACCCTCTGGGTTAGCACATACTAGTACACATCTGAGTTAGTATACTAGTACAAACATTATAAATGTTTAACAGTTAACAATTGATATTGACAGCTCTAAATGCAAAAGAGTAAAAATTTCACACTCAAAAGAGTGAAATTTCAGTTAGTTAGGATATTCTTTGTGATCATTCTTACGAAGTGGTTATCGTAGGCAATCATAAAATTCTCTCTTTTAGAGCAGTTTTCACTCTGGAGTGAATTTATTAATTTTGCTCTTTTGGAGAGTAAATTTTCAAGTACATTTAGAGTCCAGCAGTTAAATCAAATATTTTGGATAAGCCAAAACATATTTGTACTCTATTAAATATAAAAAAGGAGAAGTGTTTATTTATACACATTGCACAGTTCATCAACTTTTATACAGGCGGCCAATGAATTTATTCAATTTTTTAATTTGCTGACCATATACGGAGGAATTGACTAACTTACAGCTGGGAATAATATTCCTCCCAGCTTTCATTCGGTGTACAATCAGTGTACAATTAACATTATAGAATTTAAGGATAAATACACATGGCGGATTACAGAAAAATCAGTTGAGGGAAAATCTGGAAGGAAAAGACAGATATTCATCCTGCATCGGCCCTTTTGCAAGCTTTTGCCCTGTGACTGGGACATTTTTTGCACCTACCAGGAAATGGCTCCCTCAGAATGACTGGGCTGGCTAGGCACTTGTTGTGTACACAGCAAGTACCTACAAAGTGAATTGGTTGCTATCTACAGAAGATAGCAATTGTGTGAAATGTTATAACAAAAGATGACTATGTACATGCTGTGTACCACCTGTAACATACACAGTATGAACATACACACTTTATTAGTCATCTTTTGTTTATAGCATTTCATACTAACTTACAGCTGGGAATAATATTCTTCTGTAGATAGCAACCAATTCACTTTGTACTTTTGTTATATTCAGGTAATATAAAAAGCCTTGTATAGTTTATATGCACCTTTTGTTGGTAGATTAATTTCACACATACCGTGATATTTTAATTAATTTTGTACATTGTAGCAATTGTGTGAAATGTTGTAAACAAGAGATGACTATTAAAGTGTGTATGTACATGCTGTTTAACACCTGTCGCATACACAGTATGTACATACACACTTCAATAGACTCTTGTTTACAACATTTCACACAATTGCTATCTTCTGTAGATAGCTGCCATATTCACTTTGTATTTTTATTATATTCATGCGATATAAAAAGCGTCTTATAATTTACATGACCTTTTGTTGGTAGATTAATTTCACACATACCGTGATATTGGGATCACATCAAATTTTGTGAATAAGCTTTTTTCAGGGATATCTAGTGAACAATGAATAAAACAGAAGTTGCTAAAATCACAAAATACACCTTTAACTTCCAGCTGGGAATGATATTCTTCCCAGCTTTCAATGTACGACCAGTGTACATACAATTAACATTATGGAAAGGAAAAATACACATGGCAATTAACATAGTCAACCATTGTAAATTTCCCAACATAGCCTGGCCCTTTAGTTTTAACGAAATAGTTATCTATTTATATACAATTTGCATGGAATTATTATGTACAGAGGATCAAGTCATCAACTGGATCAGTATTTGAATAAAACATTCTTTCCCCAGAGTGGATAGCAAATACAACTAGAATTTCGCGGTTCTCGGCTTTCGCGCTCGCTATATTCAAAGAATATAAGCTGTGGGCCGCCCCATGACCTTTGACTCGGCACGTGACCTTTGATCTCATCAACATATGAGGGATCGCATGGTGCACCTATGACAAAAGTTTGGTTCCAATTGAACTTCAAGTTTTCAATTTAGATCAATTTTACATTTTTAGCCCATTTTTCAACTTGACCTCACATGACCTTTGACCTTTCAACATGACCTTTGACCTCATCAACATATGAGGGCTCCCATTGTGCACCTATGACAGAAGTTTGGTTCCAATTGAAGTTAAACTTTTCAATTGAGGTAAATTTTAAAAAAAAATTAACAATTTGTGACACACACATTCACACAAACACACACACACATACATACACACGCACAACTGATTGCTAAGTGGTCCTGCCAGCTATAGCTGGCGGACCACAAAAACTGAGAGAAACAATGCAGCTGACTGAATTTTATATGGAAACCTCTGTATGAAATTAAATCTATATAGGCATTAGAGAGGCACAACACCGTCGCCTCTGCCTTGATCCCAATACTCCATCAAACTTGAGATTTTGGTATCATTAGGTGCATTTTTGGCCGACATTGTGATGCTATGCGCTATACTGGTTAATTACAGTTTCTTGAAATAATTTGTAGAGTAATCAATGTAATTTACACATTAAAATGGTATGTCAGATTCAAATGAAATGTTTGACTTGAACGGGCATTTCATGATCCACAGCCTTGTCACCAGAAAAAGTTGATATTTTTATATCATCTAAACTGCTGAACAGCTATCTGGACGAAATCCGTAATTTGGTATTTTCTGTTTGTAAACAGAAATTACAACACAGTGGTCTATCGGGCACCGTGAATTAAACATTTGCCCATAACATCAAAACGCACCATCTACTGTAGTTTTGGAAATAACCCTTTCTTTTATCTTGAGGATATCAAGTGATCACGAAATGCACCTGGCGAGGCACCTTTAAGTTAACTGAGGTGCCTCAATATTTCATATAAACAATATCAAATTTGTTACACATAATTAAAATGAACTAGAAAGTGCACATTTAATCCTATACACATGGAACATACACCATGCCCCATTTAACTTAATAATTTACAAGCGCATCGCATAATTTCATTTACTATCTCGTGTACCAGGGGCATAGCCAGTGGATGGCAGAGGGAGAAAAATGCCCTTCAGAAAAATCAGTTGAGGGAAAATCGGGAAGGAAAAGACAGATATTCATCCTGAATTGGCCCTTTTGCCCTGTGACTGGAACACTTTTTGCATCTACCAGGAATTGACCCCCTCAAAATGACTAGGCTGGCTAGGCACCTGTCACATACACAACATGTACGTACAAAGTGAATTGGTTGCTATCTATAGAAAATAGCAAATGTGTGAAATGTTATAACAAAAGATGACTATTAAAGTGTGTATGTACATGCTGTGTAAGCACATGTCACATACACATCATATACATACACTTCCTATCTCAGCTTTAATAGTCATCTTTTGTTACAACATTTCACACAATTGCTATCTTCTGTAGATAGTAGCCAATTCACTTGGTATTTTTGTTTTATTCAGCCAAAATTAAAATGCTCATAATTTACATACAAATTTCGTTTTACATTAATTTCACACATATATCGTGATATTTTAATTGTACATATTACGTTTGGTTATTTTTACTAGACAGCGAGTCAACATTTTATATTAATACACTTGGCCATTGATGCACCTTAAATCCAAATATCTACAACTTCACACAACATTGTTCATATTTCTAAGAAAGGTGATCAATCCCAACCAACAGGTGCAAAGGTCAACAACTTCATGTTGCTCAACAGATTTCAACCAAACGTAGACCCCTCCTTCACATTTGCGGTTATAAGGAAAAGGGCCCTGTCAGCAGCTTAAGGTGGGGCCCCTTTAGCGTCGCGAAGCGACGTAATGACGCACTTTAGTGCGACTATTGGTGTCTGAGGGGCCCTGAGAGCAATATTTTAGGGGGCCCTGTCAGCAGCTGCTGACACTGCTTTCTCTTAATCCGCCACTGGTCCTTCATTGGAACCGAAATGGGTTTAGAGACTGTTCTACCATCACCCACATTCTATCACTAAGAATATTTGAGGGGATGAAGGAAAGGAATCGCCCTCTCCAAAGCATTTAACACCATTGTGACAGCTTTGAAGGGTGATTTATGATGACTCACCAACCTTTTGTTTTCATTTAGGTTCATGGGTTCATTGGGTACGGTAACAGCGAGTTGTTACAATACAGGTAGTATGCTATTTAATAAGAGTTTTGGGAAATAGTTTTGATACATTGTGCAAAACTAAAAATACATTTTATGCTTCAGAGTCGGCTTGTTTACATTTCAAGCAATCCAATTTCCCTTCGTAACTTTTAACACGATGTTCCGTATTGGAGAATACATGACCGTTGTTGCAAGTTAGCCATGTTCCCGCCTCAAAACCCACCTGTGCATGCTGATACCGACCAAATACTTCTTCAAATGTGTCAAGTTTTGCGGTTACATGTGCTGTGTCCATGAGTTTCTTCACTTCATTTTGTCTGTCGTCCGTAAATGGCATTGGTGAGGCAATCATTTCAGCTGCCTTTTCAATATTTTCCCTGCAAAAGTCGAGAAGGTAGACTTTGTGTGAAAATATGTGATCAATTAGTATCTGACTGATTACATTCTGTCTATTTTGTGGGGGAAATAATAAGTGCAAATTGCCCTATGGAATATTAGATAACATAAGATTGCTGAAAAGAACAATAAATTATGGAATCACTTTAAGAAATGGGGTTCAACAATATCTTTTTTGTGGCTGTTATTGTTGTTAATATTGTCATCATCTCAGCAGTTTGGTGGGAAGTGTTGAGTGTTTGTGTGCTTTTTACACACACTATAAACAAACCTGATTCTCCAAAAAGTACTTTCTCTGACAGCAGTCATTAAACAACTATGAAAATGTAAGCAATTTCATTGGCTGATGTCCGGGTTCAATTCGACAATTGAACCCAGGTAGTACGCGCTGTGTATTGACGTTATTTGGAGGTTGAAGCGCTCGCGTCATACCGCGTTTCGCTACATTCGATTTTTGTCACTGGGTGATGGCAGTCCTTGTTGTATTTAAGCCATAAGGATCGCGAAATTCGGTTAAAGATGACCTTAAATTATAAAGCTGTTTAAGAATGAGAATAAAGGTGTGATTTTGGAAACTGGTACTCTCTTTACGACGAATTGAAACCGGCGACCACATTATTTTAAGTGGAAGAACAAGGCCGTAGGTCTAGTTCTTCCACTTAAAATAATGGTATCGCCTTGGTTTCAATTCGTCGTAAATAGAGTACCGGTGTCATATACTACAGTGTCCGTGTGACTGAGTGTCCTACCACCCTTCTGTCTATTGTGTTCTCCATTGAGTGCTGTATGCATCATTTGTTTCAGCACTGTACCCAAATGGCCTCGGCTACAAGGTCACGGTTTATTTTCCTTACATGTTGCTATGGTAGCTAGGACACTCGCTCATGGGGGACACTCAGTTTCTTTACACCGGTTCCCAAAATCATACCTTTATTCTCTAATTAGCTCTAATTAGCTCTACGGCGAGCGTTCATGGTGCCGGGCTGCCAATAGTTTTGAACAAGATCCTGAAAATGGACACCCGCAAAGAAGCCTCGAAAGTGCTGAACGTGACTGACAAGGCTGGTGGAAGCGACCTCCTAAACAACGTTTACAACTTGATTGACATCGTCTAACCCACCCCAAAAAAATCCACATCTGATTTTGAAAACTCTTTTTAGCCCAATCTAATCTAATCGATTTTTAGTCCTGTTTTCTTTCGTTAACAGACATTTTCTTACCGGACACTTTCTTTGTAAGAAATCCCCAAGACGTCTTTCGTTTCATCCAAAGGCATTTCATACAAATGAACTGCCGTCAAGATGCCTTCACACCATTGAGCTCGAGACATTTCGTTATACAAGTCATGGGCCATCTGATCAGTCAGCGGTTGTTTCACGTCCAGCATTTCTTCTAGAATTTCAGATACTTCTCTCAGGTAATCAATCTGCGCAACACCACAATGTGGAATATCATACGCATTAGCCGAGTGGACGAGCTTGCTAAGCTTATTTTGCATAACCTCAAAACGTTTCATGAGAGACAATTTCCACGCTGACTCAGGGTAAGGCTCACGTTTCACTTGCTGCGTAACTACTCTTTTACATCTCCCGTATCGCCGTCTATATCCGGACACGTATTCAGTTGTAGTAACTAATTTGTACTGAAACCGCGTTCCTTTCATCTGTTCTTCAACTTCTTGCACCATGGGTGCTTCCA
This sequence comes from Ophioderma brevispina, assembly GCA_023653785.1. Taxonomy (NCBI): domain Eukaryota; kingdom Metazoa; phylum Echinodermata; class Ophiuroidea; order Amphilepidida; family Ophiodermatidae; genus Ophioderma; species Ophioderma brevispina. The sequence goes on along the minus strand of JAMKCH010087637.1, from coordinate 10,375 downwards.
GTTTTCCAATTTCTTCAAGTGCTTGCAATACATTTCTCTTTGCATTAATAGTATGTTTTACATATCGCTTGTCTACGAGAGGATGATAGCATTTTGGACATGTCATTGGAATGATCGGATCATATCTGCTTGGCGTACATGAGTCGCACATTTTCTCTAGGTTCAATTTGCTCTCTAGGTCGCTAAGTTCAAAAACATGTCCGCAACCTTTCAGTTGGATATACACTGGATCACAGTCAATTTTCTGAAACTCTGGAAAGATGTGCATTACTCGTCGCCTGTCGCAGAATCTACAGAGTTCTGGACATTGTTCGCCACAAATGCCCATACAAGGATGTTGGCAGAATAATAATTTCTCACATGCTTCATTACAGAACTGGTCAGGTTCAGGCCTTAGAATGTGTGTACAGGGATCTTTCATTTCTGATACGATGATGGTATCGACATTAGTTGTCAGCACGCAGGAACGCATGTTGGTACCTATTTCATAGGGCCTAGACGATATGTAGCTTTCATGGTGCCGGGCTGCCAGTAGTTTTGAACAAGATCCTGAAAATGGACACCCGCAAAGAAGCCTCGAAAGTGCAGAATGTGACTGACAAGGCTGGTGGAAGCGACCTCCTAAACAACGTTTACAACTTGATTGACATCGATGTCCACACTTCAGTAACTTGTAACATTTTTCGTTGCATTGTGGAGTGCTCTGCTGTTCATTCCCTTGCCTGTGACACCCTTCTCTACATAGATTTTGACACGCATGACCACAAACCAACTGTTTGCCACAAACCTGTCTGCAGGATAGAGTGTCTGGATTAACGTGACAAGGTACATATGGTACAGGATGGTTACATATTGGCAATATTTTAATCACTTTCTCATCACAAATCTGCGTACACGGTGCACCACATTTTTCTCTGCATATATGTCCACAACCCATCTCTTTCAAACAATTCTTTCTGCAGTATTGCCCTTTGTCTTGATCTACATGGCATGATATCTTCACCTGGTGCCCACACTTCGTTATAGTTTTAATCACTTTCTCCTTACACACAGTTTCACATGGCTGCCAACATTGATTTGGGCAGAGATGTCCACAAGGTAGTTTCTCTTTACACGGCTTTTGGCATGCTTCTTTGTCTGGGTCCTGATTACAGGCTACTTGTACCTCGTGACCACATTTAGAGTGCGTTTTAATTGTCATGACTTCACAAGTAGTGTCTGGCGTTTGGCACCGTTTGAAACACAATTTATTGCATAGGTGGCCACAAGAGAGTTCCCGCGCGCATTTTTCCGTGCATATCATTTCCCTTGTACTATCAGAGCACTTTATCTCTGCTTGGTGTCCACAACTCAAAGTTTTCAGACAAGGTCTCCTACATATGATTTTCAAGGGATCTTCATGGCACTGGAGTTTTATGCCATGCCCACACTTTGGATGCTTCTTCTCTACAGTAACTTTACAAGAAGCTGTACAGGATTCACTACATTTTGCGGCACACATGTGGTTACACGAAAGCATTTTGGTGCAAGATTTGTCGCATTTTATTTCTTCGGGTTTTGTTCCACAAACTACTTCTTGTAGATGTTTGCAGTCTCTTCTTTCTATGTGAATGATCATATTACATTTCTCATCACACGATTCCCCGCATTGCTTTCTACATTTGTGACCGCACGAAAACGTCTTTGAGCATACGGCTTTACATGAAGTATCCGATGGTTCAACACTGCAGGGTACCTTCTGGGTATGTCCACAAACTGGAAATACTTTGGAAACGACAATCTTGCACTTGGATGTACAAAGGCTTCCGCATTTTTCTTGGCATTGATGACCACATTCAAGCGGTTTCGAACATTCAGCAAGGCAGTTGGTTGTTGTGATATCAACATAACATTTTACTCTTTGGAAGTGTCCACATCCAGGTTTCTGTTTGGTGACAAATGTATGACACTGTGTTTCGCATAACTCGCCGCATCTGTTATTACACGGATGAGAACAAGGTAATTCCTTCTTACATGGTTCTAAGCAAGCATTCATTGAAACGTCGCACTGCTCGCCGCATGTTTTTAAACACTTATGCCCGCATGGTAGATCTTTATCGCAAGGTGCTCTACACACTGCTGAAGCAGCTTCGAAACATCGAAGCTGGATTCTATGCGAGCACGATGTCCACTTCTTTGTCACCAAGGCTTGACATTGTTTTTCACACGGTTCTGCACATATCTTTGGACATCTATGTTGTCTGCACGACAGCAAACGTTGACAATCGGCCTGACATACCGGATAGCTTTTTGTATTGGTATTAGCTGGATTTTCGTTGCATTGTACACTCACTTTATGATCGCATTTGGGTAATGTGATCTCCAAAGGTCTTTTGCACTTAGATTTTGTCGTACAAGGTATTTCCTGACCGTGGCAATTTCGATAACACTCGTGTCCGCAGGCCATTTTCTTTGAGCATCTTTTTTGGCATTCTTCTGGGCATTCTTGGCCACATGTGCGAGGACATGTGTGATTGCACGGGAGCTTCTTAGGACATGGTCTCGGACATGTTGCAGTTTGTAATCTATGACACCTTACCTCGGCAGTATGTTGACACGCTGCGAATGTTTTCTTCATGATCACTGGACATTTACATTCCTGGTGACATGGCAGTGGGCATTTGTGTTCGCGTGGACACTTGTTTGGGCAGTTCTTCATGCATTTAAATTGTTCATGCTCTGGATCAAACGGATGACAGAACATGTCACAAGTATGTCCACAATTGAGTCTGGCCTTGCAGCGTACCATGCAACCACCATCCGGTACTTTCTCGAAATCACTTGCACATGTTACCTCGGTAACGGTGTTTGGGTGACATTGACACACAAGCGGCAAAGATTGCCCAATTTGCTTTTTGTGCCTCAATGTTGTCGCAATATCTTTCCATAATTGACTCTTTTCTGCCAGTAACTTCATATTTCCAATGCAGAACAAACCCTGTCTAGCTCGTGAAAGCGCTACACATACACGATTTGCCACTTTCAAAAATCCGACGGATCTTTCTTCATTGCTACGTACTAGTGAAAGTAGAATGATGTCATTCTCTTCTCCTTGAAAGTTATCTACTACACTAACTCGCACACCCTCAAATGTTGCTTTGTTCATGAGTTTTCGGAAATTGGAGAGCTGACCAGTGTATGTTGTTAGTATGGTAATTTGGGATGGCGCATAGCCTTGTTTGAGAACATAATGGCACAATTTAACGAGAAATTTGGCTTCGTGGAGATTGGATTTACTCCTGTTGTCATCAATTTTCAGTTCCATCTGATCGTGTTCTACAAAGAAGATGTTGGAGCTGAATCCTAACACATTTTTGTATTCAGTAACGGAAGCGTGGTCCGCAAGGTTTGTATAGAAATGCTTCTTCATTAATATCGATATTTCAGGTCGCATACGATGTTGTAGACCCAACCGATAACAAGGGAGGCCGTTGTTAATCATTCGTTCAAACAAGGAAACGTCGAGATTGAATTGCTTGGCTAGTCGGTAGACGGTTGGGTTAGGACGAAGTTGTTGATGGTCACCTATCAAGATAAGATGTTGACATCCAGAGCTTAGTGTGGTTATTATGTGGGCTTCAAGAACTTCAGCTGCCTCTTCAACGACGATAACTTTCGGTCGCACACGCTGGAGAAGAGCTCGGTATTTAGCGGCTCCCGTGGTGGTCATCCCTACAATTCGAGCAGATTTCAGAATAAGATAGTCTTCCTCGTTGTCTGTCTCTTTTAATGCTGCGGTAATTCTTTCATAATCAAGATGGTGCTCCAACAGTATGTTCTCATGGTCGCGAATGTATTTGTTCATCCAGAAGCGATAAAGACGCCACCGTTGTGTGTACGAAAGTTGCCACAAGTTTTGAACATCCATGGCTTCTGCATCAGTCATAACATCCAGGTTGTTAATCGCAGTTGCGACTGTTCGTTCCATTTTACGTCGGCTTTGTCTGTCCTCCTTTCTTTCAAATTTTGTATCCGGTGGTTGCATTGGAAGAAATTCAAACTTTGAACGAATCTGTTCTAGAATATATTCGAAATCCTTATCCTTGCGACGAAATTGATTATCTTCCAAGAGACGTTGTTCTGCAAGTATTTCTGCTTCGTCTTTGATATAGAGTTCACTTTCGCTATCACTGTCGTCATTATGTAAGCCGTCATGAGTATGTTTGTTGCTACTATGCGCAGTGCTTCCGGTTGCTTCATAGAATCCATTGTTGTTCAGACCCAGCCAATCGCATACAGACGAGTTCCCAGTAATGAGACTTCCCCTGTGCCTATAGCCCATGTATTTATCGAGGGCAGAAATACCTAGTACTCCTTTTTGTGCCAACTCCAGACAGGCTTGCGCAACCTCAAGTTTTCTCCTCAATGTATAGTATTCTCTAGATATTTCAGATCGGCTATGATGGACATGACCCGCAAGCTTCTTTTCCGCACGAATTTCTTGTCTAATATTTGACAAACTGCAAGGCTCTAACATCTCAGAAGACCTCCTGCCACCAACTCGGACAATTCCCTTCTCATATCGATAAATACCTTCCAAAAACTGATCTAAGGCATGGTTAGTGTAGCAAACTATTAGAATTGGCCGGGAATCGTCAGCCATATCCGTGGGATTATAACACCATGAATGGAAGTTGTAGAGAAGTGTCTTGACAATCTTCAGGCCAACAAATGTCTTTCCTGTCCCAGGTGGACCTTGGATAAGCACGAACTCTTTTGACAAGGCAGCTTTATAAGCATTCAGCTGCGATTCGTCAAAGCCTAAAACATCCACGGCCGGCCACGTGTTTTCTTGCAATACGTCTACCGATCGCACTTTCATATTGCATTCGGGCACCAGTGCAACTTTGTCAACTACTTCTGGATCTTCCCGATCTGGATTGTCCTGTGTAGGAGTCTCGAAAGATTTTAACAGAGGCCTCAAATCGTACCTGGAATTGGTATCACAAAGGTAACCCGGCGGGTGTTCTTTTCCCGATGCGTCTATGATATAGGATTGTAGAGGAAAAGTGTATTCACAGAATTCTTTAAGCCCTTCTAGCACATGTCGGTATGCTTCGTAATAAGCACTTGTTTCAGCCATGAGATATGACTCACTTCGATTAAGCATGCTGCCCTCGATAAATTTCACTACTACTTGACCTACTTGCAGATCTTCCACATCTCGTTTTTCAATTGTCCCAAAGATGACATTCTGAAAGTTGTCTGCTGTTAGGCAAACAAGAGATCCGTGGATAAGACGCTTAGTAGACTCCCATCGTATCCGCCGAAACGGAGTGGTGTCAAATTGTATCAGGTGTGCAATACTATTTCTTAGGAGAGTCAATCTCACTATGCGTACATTATGGTAGAGTTTCATGTCTTGAAGCCTTTTGTTTGGGTCTAAATGCAGTTCTTGGTTGTGTAAGTACTCTGAAATTCCTTCACGAAGTGGTGCAACAAAATCTTCCCTAAGAAGACGAAACTGGACGTCCAGGTAATGTTCTACATCTTCATATTTTCCTTTGATCAGATTATGCCTAAGAAATGGTAATTTGTCACCCTGTAGTTCTGTAATGCTTGGTATAACAGCAATATGTCGGAAGTTCTCTGGAGGGCTCTGACTTTGGCTTTTCGCTATTTCTACCTCGACCTGATTGTTGATCTTTTGTGATTCAAATACTTGATAAATTTCGTCTAGTTCTCTTATTCGTTTCACTATCTCAGACGGAATTTTGTCAGGATCTTCTATATCAGTAGCATTTTTGAGGAGTACAATGATAACTCCAACTTCTGAAGAGGAACTTGGAAAGTGCTGTAGTAATGCTTTTAACAGCGTAATAATATTTGTAACTGGTGTCATATCTATCACATCGGATTTATTTGCATATCTTTCCTTTGGTAGACAACATACAAATTGTTGCAGGTGGTTTCTTATAAAAAGTGAATGCCATACAGTTGCAAGGAAACTGTTCAGATTTGTTGGTGATGTTGTACAGCTACAAGCTATGGCAATGACTTCAAGCAGAAGTGTTACTACATCAGTTGAGAGAGTGTTTTGATTCAAGAGTTCGCCACACCCACTCCTTTCGGTCGATAGCTCCAAGACAATTTCAGTAGGTTGTTTGCCAAGCAATAGCTCCAACCGCTTGCTACTAAGAGGTTGTCTCCTTTCAGTCTGACCATCTTGATTTCTTTGTCCTCTACCTCTTCCTCCTCGGAAGGATTGTCCACGATATCCTCTTCCACGTCCCCTTGGATTCGGCTGGTGTTGTCTCTCGGCATCCCGACGTTCGTAAGACACAGTTTCTGTTCTTGTTGGACGCTGGTAAGTTTCTTCTCTTGTTGAATGTTCTTGCTTATTTATTCGATGGTAACCTGTATTATAAGATCTACGTGATCCTCCTTGGTACCCGCCACGATGACCAATGGACTCACCTGGTTCATCACATGTTGTTGAATATAAACCTTTCCTAGACAATAGACTACTTGCATGGTTTGGTACATTCCGATCTATTACACGAGGTTGATTACTTTCCCTCCTTTCCTTTTGAGATCTTCCCAGTCCTCGAATTGGGTTTCGCTGTCGCTGCTTAGGTCTCGCACCTGGATCTCGAAGTGTTGTGTCTTTATCTCGGTAGGCCATGTTGTCTTGTGAAAATGATCCCTTCTCCTTTTACTGTCTAGTAGTCATGGTTAACCTGAAATTCAAAATTAAAAAAAAAAAATAAAAAAGAAATACTTTTTAAAAAGATTCTGCACCTCTCTAAAAGAACAATAGTAATTCCCCCAAATAATGCTAATAGTAATAACTAATAATATATTAATATACCAATTACAAAGCGGATGATTCTAATCATGCCGAGACTGATATATATGACGTTTGGCGACGACGATCTGATAATGTTAGTCTCGTGTATAAATATATTTCATCATCGGGCATATTTCATGTCTTTTGGTATCTAATGTATAGTTTTCTCTTCTAACCATAGTGATTAAGACTTCTGATTTACATGCTCCTTTAGAGCATATAATGATATCTAGCTAAACTGCAGCCATTTTGCTCCAAACTTGATCGTTTTGGGTATGGTCCAACTTAACAGATGTGGCCTACTGCTGTCACTAATTTTAGCAATACACGGTAGTGGGGACTGTAGGTTTAGGGTTATTAAGAGGTGTGAGCTCGTATGGTTCCAGCTCACTACACATTGTAGCTTTCTACAGTCTTCTCTAACATTTTCTAGTGTCTTCACCAACCGCCTCCTTGAAACGATGACACGCTACCTCTTCAACGTGTTTCATATCATAGTGCAATAACGTTGCATTTTGAAAAAAAAATTGAAACAGAAACACTTTCGGTGTTACTACTTGTCACAAAATAATGTATCAGAAATTTAGAATCGTCAACCATGAGGAACATAATGGGGGATCAAGGTTTGTACTGGTCCGCATTGTTTTGAAACCTACATCAACTTATTCATCTAGTCAATACTCATGGAAATTAAAAGGGTATAGTTTGCACTATCTGCAGTCATTAGTTTCAGGATTATAGACTCAGAACAGTTCAGGTCATCCGGAGGTAATTCTTTTAGAGTGCTCCGAATTTGATTAACTAGTCTCGGGTTATTTGCCTGGTCATATGCTTTAACAGAAAATGCATTTCCTATACATCTGACGTTTCAGTGTTTAAATTAGATGCTAATTGATGACCCCAAAAGCTCCCAAAGGATGTGTCGGAATGGTAAAAGTGATGAGAGTACATCAATTATCATTTATCAATTTTAGAGTATTTAATGGCAGCAATTCTGCCAACAAATTACCGTAAAACTTACAGTATACTATAAAAATGAATTCAATCAAAACATTTTAAAACATTATACATTTGGTGAATAATTACAAAGATTGTAAATGTGCAGAGAATAAAAAAGCACCGACGAACACCGTAACTTAGTAGCCTATCTACAAATGTCGGTGTTTGTTGTAAAATGCATTGAACTTGAATGGAAACCTGTAAAAGCTGTATTTTACAGGATTTTGTTGGCAGAATTGCTGTCAGGATGTTCCTGTAAAATTTACAGTATTTTTTTTTTCTGTAAATTTTAGTACTTAAAGGTGCAACGAGAGATTTCACATATCAGGTGTCCCTAAAAAATCAAATTTTACTGAGTTTTGCCTTGATGTAAAGCTTTCCATCAAATATATCCCCATCTGAAAGGATTAAGCTGAGAAATGTTGCTTTGGTACAAAAATTGTGAAATTTCTAATTTCGTATAGGAGCAAATACGAAATTCAGCCTATTTTTTATATTGAAATATAAGCAAATCCAAATCACCTTTTTTCTCTCTTTTAAGACATTTCTGTAGCCAAATACAAGGTAAGAAATCTATTTGAGTGTCTAATCCATATGGAATTACTATTAAGACACAATATTTGGGTGCCTCAAAATCTCTCGTTGCACCTTTAATCACGATAATCATGATAGTGCCGGTGTAAAGAAACTGAGTGTCCCCCATGAGAGAGTGTCCTAGCTACCATAGCAACATGTACGGAATAAACCGTGACATTGTAGACGAGGCCATATGGGTACAGTGCTGAAACAAATGATGCATACAGCACTCAATGGAGAACACAATAGACATATCGGTGGTAGGACACTCAGTCACACGGACACTGTAGTATATGACACCGGTATAAATGTTGATATTCTTTAAAATTTGAATTAGAGCTCCACTTTTAAATTTGATCATAATAGGTCTGGAAAATGGGACATAAAATTTACAGTATTTTCTCTGTATTTCCAAATTACAGCCAGATTTTGTCACAGTATTTTACTGTAAATTGCACTGTAAATTTTACATGTATAGAGAATGTGTAGAACATTCTGACCAACCCCACGAAATAACCTCGTAGTCACCGGCAACGTTCATGGTCGATTGATTGTTATCCACTGATCTCTATACACTGGATTGGAAACCTGGGCTTCGTAATTGAGGCACTGACGGCCATATTGGTCATCCAAAAAGAGCCCAAGCAGGTGGTTAAGAGCCAGTCATTTATACAAAATTTGTTCCCATTGAAATGTGGATAAGCGACATAACAGACTACAGAATCAAGCCAATTCAGTGAGCTCATTGTATTTGAAGTTGCGCGCGTATGGGATGACATGTCTCTAAAACGGGCACCCGGGATATGGGCATTTCGTGATCCACAGCCTCGTCCCCCGACTTACCTAAAAAATGTTGAGATTTTTATATCATCTGAACCGTTAGCCTTAGCAATCCACATGTGCCCAATCTTACGTGCAAATTCGGTCGCATCTGTAAGAAATTCGAAAATTTTGTATTTTCTGTCCGTAAATTACAGCACAGTAGCCTATGGGACCGTTGGAAACGAGCAATTGCTCATAACACAAAACCGCAAGATCAGGATCAGCTCAAATTTTGAGAATAAGCTTTTCTCAAGGATATCTAGTGATCAATGAATAAAACAGAAGGTGTTGAAAATCACGAAATGCACCTTTAAACAGGTATCTCTGGAATGCTATTGTACTGGTAGACCAAGATGTCCGCCGGTTGCTTCATTCATCTAAAATACAATTACTGTTGTGTAGCCAATCCATTGAATAGAGATCAGTGTTGTTATCATTATACAGGCTGTCCCCCAAAAATGTTAACACTCGAGACACAGGCATTTTGTAAAAAACTAAAGTACACATGGGACTTTGTTTGGTATGCTCTTAAAGCTAACTAAATAAGCTTTTATTTGCCGTTTATTTCATTTCAATGCGATATGTAGAACAAAAGATATGCTTGGTCAAAAAGGAGAGTACAAATTCGGAGTGGTCCGATTTGCAATGGTTACATTTGTAAGATTGTGTGAAACGTGATTTGTAACATACTCCAAATTGAGATATTGATTGTGTTATTGATTGGCAATTGAACCTATTGAAGATATTGACAATCCCTTTTGAACTTCATTATTGTCATAAAGTGTGAGCATTGTCTTTATGATCAGTAATACTTTGTATTTTTCAAATATTAATCAGTGAGTTCACTTTCATTAGCAGAGTTAGCCCTATCAAATCGCTCAAAATTACACAGAATGTTAAACCAAACTAAACCCACAATCAGACACTTCCTTATTGGATTCCCAAGAAAATCTATGATTCTATAGGCAGAATAAACAACAAAAATACTAAAGAAAACAAAAACAAAAAGAAAGAGAAACTTCCGATAATAAACCTACATGGACTAATGAAGCAGGTAGAATTGGAAATAAAGACACCAGTGGCAGGCCATACAGATCCACGGACAAGAATGGCAAAAACTCAAGCCAACATTTCTCTTGTTATAGAAGA